>JANHAO010015441.1:0-14833 GCA_026873985.1 Saraca asoca | reverse complement strand
TATTATCCAAATCCACAGACCGCTTAGTCATAGATGCAATAGAGCCCAATCAAATTAACTCTAGGGCACCTATATTCGACTAATAGAAACATGTGTGGTAGCTTCCTAAGAATCAGTGAAGAGTAATGTCATAACAACTAATTTAACTAGACACTAATTTGCTGAAGTCCATTGTAGTTGTGTAGGAAAATCAATGCTAGAACAACCAACCTTTGGGCATTTATTTTGTGGATAAGGCATCTATGTTTTTAGATGCCTCTCTTTTATAATAATGTGCTGATAATACTCTCACAGATGCTGGTCTTTTATAATAGATTTACTCCAATTAATCACTAATATATGACTTTTTTTTGCTTAATTCATTTTGGTCATTATTTGGCATTTTTTACTTTCTATTTCCCACTAATTAACATGTAAACTTAATCAAATAATTAATTTTGTTTTCAAAAATATGTTAAAAAGTTGTCATTACTCTATTAAATAATTTGCTTAGTTAGCAACTGAAATAAATTTCCTGCAACTTCACTAATTATGGAAAATTATTTATTACTTTGCTTAGTTCAAAACTATGGTAAGGCAAATTTGCAACATAATTTTAAGAACAATTTAATAACAGAAAAGGAATTTGCTTTATAATCTTCCACTACATAAAAATCTTCATTACAAGACACTTCATCCTGCAAATTAGGCACTCCAAGCCACAAAATATGCGACTACTTTGCTCCACAAATATACACTTTTTAATACCATATTTTATCCTCACATTAAAGCAATGATAACAAGTAAAACCCAGGTTGCAATTAGCAAAACAAGCAACCTTTTCACTAAACATTCATTCTTCTCACAATGCACCCACTAAAAATAATCACATCTTTCAAATCTAGATTTATACTTCAAGCATCTCATGAACTTCCTTCTAGGATTTTTCTTAACTATTGAGTTTAGAAGCACAGGCCTCAACCCATAATCACACGGTCCAAAGCAAGGTCACCAAAGGATGAAGATGATGAATAACCAACCCCTTATACGACATATTGTCAGCAAAGTAATCTCTACCCATCTCTACTGGCATAGCTCCAATGACTCTTATGGTTGAATCCCAAGGTGAATGAAGAAATGTGAAGGAAGAAAAATGGTTTTGTCAACTTAAGTCAAACGGTGTTATGCTCAGAGGGAGTTGGCATGGAGTTTATAGGGTCATCTCAACATTTTGATGGCCACATCAAATATTAATGGTGACAATTAAGCAATTTTGTTAACTGTTTAAAACCCATAATGACAGAGGGACTTATAACTAGGACAGAGCTATCAAATAGGGACTAAATTGATACCAACCTTCTATGGGGGACCAAATTGATACAAATTCAATCTTATAAGGATAAAAATAAGGTTTTAGTCTAGAGAATATGGCTCTCTTCACAAAAGAGAGGAAAAAATTACTTAATAAATTTTGATAATAACTATAATGTTCTGATTAGTTGTGCGGAAAACTAAAGGAAAGGAAAACAATGGCGGAAAAGGGGTGAGGAAAACAATTTTACGCATGATTGGTTCATGCAAGAAAACACATAGAAAAGAAAATGTGTGAAAAAAATCACATGGGCCCCACAGTAAAAGTTTTCTACGCTCTGGTGCGAGGAAAACGAGCAGAAAATGGAACACTCACTCACTCACTTCTCTGTGCTCTATTTTGTTTCTTCTACTTCTTCTTGTGGGCTTTGTCGAATCTGCTTTTGCTTGCTGCTGCTTCACCTCATCGCGAGCTGCTTCTTCACCTTGCCATGAGTTGCTTCAACTCGCTAGGATCTGCTGCTGCCTGCTACTTTTTCATCTTGTTGGGATCTGCTTCATTGTTGTTTCCTTACTTCGCCAGGATTTGCTATATTTCTGTTGACTATATTTGCTCTATTGCATTTCTGTTGTTTGCTGCATTTATGTTGACCATGTTTGCTCTGCTGCATTTTTGTTGTCTGCTGCATGTCTGTGGCATATGAAGGTAGCATTCAGCCAATATGTAGATTTCAAGGAAACCCAACTCAGTATTTTGATCTCAATGTCTTGCTACGCTATGCCTCCATTCATGTTATCGACTTTCCTCATTCTCCTTCTTGTTTCATTGTCTCCTAGGTTGGCCTTATACCTTTTTTGTAATGAAATTTACACTTTTGAGTCATCTGAAGTTGCTTCTTTTTGAATGGATGAATGGTAATTGATAGAAAATTGACCTTTTTTTTTTGTTTAGGGTGGGTGGGTTTGAAATGTTTATAGTTTGGGCTTTTGATTAATTTTAATTACATATTAAAATTGTAGTGAATTCATCTAATTTATTATGCATTCTTAAAAAAAATAATTCATAAATAATTAATATAAAGTTTTATATAATAAAATGATATGATTGGATGAAATTATTAACAGAAAAATAAAAATAATTGTCTTCATTCTTACTTTTTCTTATAAACAAAAAAGGAAATTTCTTTTCTTTCCTTCCATTTTCTTTCCAACCAATCACCAAATTTGCATTTTGTTTCCAATTTGTTTCCTCTCATTTTCCTCTTAACTAATTAACAAAATAACAATTTCTTTTCTTTCCTCTATTTCTTTCCTTTCTACCAATCAAGGGCTAAGGGTAAAATACTCTTACCTTTCTAAGGTTTGGTCTAATTATACTCCATTTCCCTCATTTTTCATTTTTGGGCTGAACCTCCCTTGTAATTAATAGCAAATGACAACAGTAAGGTTATAATTTTTTGGACAAATTTGTCCCCATTCACTTGACAAGTAAACATCTTTTTAGGTTCTCAATTTTTTTCTCTATTTTTGTAAAGAACTCATTAGTGTCTTTTTCCTTGACGAATACTTCCATTCTTTTCGTTTCATTGAAGTTTAACAGGTTTCATAGGTTAATGCAATGCATTCACCTCTGCTTGTTTTGTATTAATAAGTGTTTCTTTTCCACAGCAACTTTGCTACTTTGTTTTATTTTGTAACTTTTTGTTTAATGTTTTAGAATATTCTTTAATAGCAAGTAAACTTACTAAGAAATGGGATTCTTTTTATAGAGATATTACTTTGCATTAGTAATAGAATTGATGCCGATGAATGGGATAACAAAATCATTTATGGCTAATCATCTAATAGAATCTATTTTAGTTTTGACAATAAAGGCTTTCGAGGAGGAAGATCATTTTTTTTTGTGAAGAATCTTGAACTAATTGATGTAAATTCTTGTCCCTTTTTCCATAGTTTTGCAACAAATTAGTGGTTGCTTCAACTTTTAGAAATAGTCAATGTACTTGGTCTTACCTCTACAGGTGAAAGAAGAAAATAGAATGAAAAAAGATCTCTGGAGGTGAAAGAAGAAAGAAAGAAAGAAATCATAAAAAATGAAAAATGGAAGAAAAAATAAACAAAGAGGAAAAAAATGAAGAATAAAGAAAAAATTTAAGGAAATTAAAGGAAAAATTTAAAGAGACAAGAAAAATTGATTGAGAAAATTTACCTTTTACACTGGTGTATTTTTTTGCTTGTTTTATTCTTCTAAAGAGTAAGGAAATTTCCAATAATGCAAAACCCTAACTTTTTCTCTATTACATCTCCATTTTAAAGGTTGAGGAAGGATACTTTTATGAACAAAATCACCATTTTACTAGGAAGTGGGGAGCAAACTTTTGTTACTATTATTAGAGCATCTCCAATGGGAGATGCTTCTGTGGTTCTTAAGTTTAAGAACCGGTTCTTAGATAATATCATGGCTGGAGCAATTTCAGGTGGCATCCGGCTGTAATCACCTTTGTTTGTCTAAGAATGATTTCTTAAACTTAAAAAAATTATTTTCCCAATTGAATCAATCAACAACCATCTTTCCCAGCAACCGTCCCGTAACTCCAGTAGAATTTGTTACCTCCATCGAAATTACATGAAGACAGCCAGCAACACAGATGAATGGCCGGTGTGAGCTCGTCATCCCACCGCTCTCTTTATTTCTTTTCTATTATGGATCCTTTGCCTTCTCTCCCTCTGCCTAACACCACTGACCTCTCTCCATAGCAATTTGGGTTTCTCAACCAACATTTTCAATCCCATCAGGATTTGTTCATCGAATCTTCTCATCTTGCATCATCGTTGTCCAACTAGTGTTCTGAATTGGAACAATCTATTGAAAACAATTGCAGAGACATCTCACCAAATGCGTTGTTGCATGGATTTCTCGCTCTTTCTCAGCTAAATCTGCTATTGAAGATCTCAATCACAAGCTGCAATATCTCAGCCTTCAAACTTCTTGATGTTTGTGAATTCTATGCCTTTTTTTTGCATTCTTTTTGTCACGTTTTGGGTGTATTTTTTTAATAATAAATATATTTTTAATATATTTTAAATTTTGTTATATATTTATTGTCTCAAAATTAAAATACAAATGAGTTAATATTTTAAGTTAAAATAAAAATAAATGTAAATGAAGTATAAAGATGTGGGGTAACTTGTGGAACCCATTTGGTGAACTTTTTAAAGTTATACCATTGGAGTGGAGAGTTATTTAAAATAGTATAAAGTAAAAAATGATAATGTAATATGATGAGACCCATAAAAAGAGGAGTTAAATAACTCCAATGAGTTGTACAATTGAAGATGCTCTTAATGGAAAAACATTTCCAAGGGAAGGGAATACAATTGTCTCCAATTTTTTTGAGAGGTCCGGCTTAAAAATGAAAAATGAGAGAAAGAGAGTGTAATTAAATCATATCTTAAGAAATTTAACTCTTCAAGATTTTTTTTTTCTGAAATTTTATCATATCAAAATCTATTAAAATAAACTAAGGATGTGATTAAACTAAAAATAATAATAATAAGGAATTAAATAAATTTATTCACACGTTTAAAGGTGAGTGTGGAAATACAAATCTTAAGAATGTGGAATTTACGATGAAAAATTTAAATTCTTGACGAGAAAATACATAAAGTGCACAAGTGAAGATGAGATATAAAATGTGGGAGCCAAATCAGTAAGAAATCACACTGAATCTTGATCGATTGTCGCAAGAACAATCTATTCTTTTCTATCGAAAACATTCACTCCCGAGTTAAACCCCTGCTTCATAGTTCTCTCTGTTGCTTCGCCCTGGAATCTCTCCTTCTTCCTTGCAAATGAACAGGCCCTTCTTGTGGTAAAGCAGCTTCAATCAGAAGCTGAAGCTGTATTTACAGTCTCGAAAGGTAGGGCTCCTCCTCTAAGCTCTATTTGTTTTGATTTTGTAAACTAGGATGTATAGATCGATGATTGCTTATATGCTGCCAGTACAGAGAACTAAGCTGGAATTGGTTCAAAGTTTTCTTTAGTTGTCAAATATCAGAAAGAAAGAAAGAATGAGTGCTTTCCATTGTCCCATAGTGATGCTCAAATTCTATGCCATACGTAGTTATGACATAACACCTTTAAAGCTCAGTGATGCCTTCCAAAAATTTTCCCAGTTCCTAAACAAGGCTTTTTCGATATCCAGTTCTATGTTGTTTTTATTATGTCTCTCTGAAAATTGGATGCTTTAATGCAAAATTTCTCCCATAGTGATGCTCAGCGAAGCGATACAGTGAGGGGGGACGGTGGACTTCGGATTTTGGAGTTATTTCTATAATTTGTCATTCCGAAATAAGTTTCATATAAAATGAAGTTTTGCTTGTAATTTTGCCTTCACTGTCTTAACAATTTCTGTGACAGAACAAGCATCCATCGTGACATCCCCAATAACCTGTGAATGGGTGGGACTCAATACATTTGCAGCTGCGATCCAGACAAAACTACATGAACTATTGGGAAGACTAAAGCAGGAGGTTCCATATTTGCTTGCAAAATACGCAAACGATCACAGAAGCTGCCTGGAGTGGCTCCTAGTCCATTCATGTTGATAAAAAATTAACATAAGGGCCAAATCATGAGAGAGGAAAGATCTTAATTCCTCTTATATTTGTGCTTCGTGTAAGCTTTGTACATCAAAACTTTAGTTGGTTCATTCTGTGGCATGGGGATTAAATATCGGATAATATCTTCATTTTGTTTGCTTGTAAACAGTATCTCTTTGTGATAAAACCAGTAGAGGGGGCAATCAAGAATGATAATGAGAGGGAGAGTAGGCCATCATGGGTACCGAAGGCAAGTGTGACTAATCTTAAGTTTTAATATGGCTATTCACCATCAATGCCGTGATAATTTCTTAAAGGCTGTAGCTCTTATCTGGTGTTCCTGCATCTATTCAATATTTTTGCCTTGTGCTCTAGCCAAAATAGGTGGCCACTTGACAGTAGCATGTAGCCTGCTGCGAATGGCACATTGGCGTTTATAGAGTACCTTTCCCTTAAAGGATTTTGTATTTTGAAGTTTAATAATTTAGCTGTATTGTGTTATCAATGCAAGAGAATTGAAATTACTATGAAAAATTGCCTGACCTGTCTTATGCAATGTAAATATTCTATAATTGATCACCTTAAGTCATGTGTGCTTGCTAAGAAAGGAAAAAGGCAAGTTTTTAGAATTTGTCTTTCTGTACAAAAATGAACAAAAAAGGTTATTTACTCATAAGCTAACTTGTAGAAAACGAAGGAGCCTGCTTTATGCTAATTAGTGAACAATGTTATTTTAAATAAGAAAGCTTTAAAAAGTTACCACTGCTAATTTGATGTTAAGAAATATTGTCATTGTTGAGAATATTTGGCAGTAAAATGACTTTACAACTGTAGAAGGAAGAATTAACACTTACAGTAATTTTTTAAAGTAGAATGATAATTCATATTATCAAATTAATTAGTTAGGACCATGAGGAACCATTGGCACTATATCAACAAGTTCAAGATCCACTGGCCTTCGCTGGTTATGAGTGGCTATCTCCATTGGATGATTGGTTTCTTGGATAGTACTACTTCCTCTCGTGATCCTAAATTTAAACTTTGAATAACTCCAAGCTAGAAATTTGGCTGTCCATGTCCATAATCTCCTTATCCTCTCTTGTATTTGGTTCATCAATTTTTGTACATGCCTTAGCACCAAACCCTTGATGTCATAAAACAATGCAAGGACAGCAATGGTGCCACAAATGCAAAATAGTGCAAAGAAAGGCTGAACTCCTAAAGATGGTCCATCTCGTGTCTTGCTTTCTGAGGAGGAGCACTTGGTGTTCGATAGCATGATATCTTCTAAATGTTGTGTTTCTCCACTCTCTGTCACCTTGAGCACAGCCTCTGATATGTCAACAGTTAGTGTTGAACCCCTGGGGAACACCTGAGGTATTTATAAACACCAAAATGCACAAAAAACATAACATAGGTAATTAAATAGTGCGTTTCATAGGAGAAAAAAAAATAGAATAATTATATATACCAATGAAAATTAGTAATATATGCAACAGAACATGTAATACATTGCAATACTTCATGTACTGCTTGTGTAATGCAATTACACCGACAGTACATGAAATAAAAAACCATATATAAAAAGAATGAGCCCAGCAATCTTCTTCAGGTACCAAAAGCTCAAGAATAGATCTACGTGGAAAGTAGTGTAAACAAGTGCCTACTCCAAATTTTGAATTTTTAAAGTGAATATATGATAAAATTCTATAGTACTCCTGTACAAATGCCTAAAAAACATATAAATACCCCCAAGAAATATGTCAAACTTTTTCATTGTGCAAGTAGCTTAATTTCTAAACGTAGTGAGATTTAGTGATAATAGGCAAGATGGAGAAACCTACAAAGCCGAAGCCACCAAGCTTGAAAGTGTTCCCTGCTTTCATGAAACCATCGCATGAGTACATTGCAAGGAAGACTTTGGCATGAGGACCTACAAAGAAAGCTGCTTCAATGTGCTTATTTCTTAAGGCTGCAGGGTAGTCGCTGATAGAATTAATCTTCCTTATGTTCTCAGGCTTAAATTTTAGTACATCAATCAAATAGCTCACAATGAATGAATTTCCATTACAACCAATGGGGGCATTTGTCTTCTGAAGGGTCTCAATGTCTACCACGGTTGGCTCGAGTCTAGATATAGTCAGCATTGATGTCAAACTAGCTGTAAAACTTGTTGTAATTATGAGGATAACAAATAACCATGGCGCCAGCACAATTCGAGCCAAGTTGTTTCTTATAGGTTCTCCTGCTTATTCAGAGTGTATACTAGGAATTAGAACTGGACTTCCTGAAATGGGAAAGCTTGTAATGGACAAGCTAACAGACATAGAATGTGTGATACGACATGACAAGGATGCATTTATAGGATGAAATTTAAAAATACAGAGAATGATATTATAGATATGTGTTTGTGTTTAGAAAGCATTGGATGGTATATGAAAATATACTTAAGAGATGGTTATTATGTATAGAACAAGTTTAGAAGATATTAATGAGTGTTAGGTATTAAAATGGAGTACTTTTAGTTTCAGTGTGCTTTATACAAGTTATGTATGTTGTGGAGTGTCGACACTGAGTCTTACAAGTGTGAAATGTTTAACATGTGTCACACGAACACAACTTGTTTTAGTGTCTATGGCTCAGCATTAGTCATATTAACTGTAGTGTTTATATTATACTGAGATCTAAGTGCATTTTGGTAATAAGAAATTCATTAGATGACTTACTGTGTGCATAGAACAATACATTGACTAAAAACCAAAGCACGTTCCTAAAACCCCTTAATTCTTCATTGACTCTCCGTTCGATCAACCAAATGACAAATCCTATGGAAATGTGCATTGCTGCTGTCATCAACCACATCTCCCTTGTGAAGACATCCATAAACATCCATGTTTCTTTCCATTTATCTGGTCTTACAGGGACCACCATCTCAAGGCCAGATTGAACATATGGTTGTGAAAATTCTGCATAATGATACCTGTTTGCCATTATTTCTGTATCTCCTACAGCAGCGTCCAATTCCTGCAACATCAGTGCCACCAAACAACCAATATATGCTTCAACTTGTAAAAATGGGATTGTAATCATTATAAACATGAAAATGATACTTGCACTTCTCAGCAAGTGACATGCGTAACTCTTCTCGTCCCTAAACACATGATACAATTTAAGTGAAACTGACCCTACTTGTTTTAAAGAAGATGGGGTCAATTTGATATAAATCGTAGAGTTATGCTAGTTACATGTGTTATGTTGTCTGATACATGACACAGAAGTGGAAATCATGTGTGGTGATAGTGTAAGGGCAGTACTATGGAAGAAATATTTCTCTAGATCGGGTATGCAGGTGTAGAGATTTAAAGAGCTTTTCCAGACATTAAGCAACATGTCTTTGATATGAAGTTACAGATAGCAGATTTAATTTACCTTCTTGTAGACTTGCACAACCATTTCGTCATAAGAGCCATTGAAGGGAATAAAAACAAATGACAAGTTATAAGCCAGGCGTTTTACGGCTGCTTTAAAGACATCAATTGAGAAACCGGTGATGGAAGTTTCATTCCGACTTGGATCATAGGTCACATTCACAAACTGATTAAATGCACCTCTTGCAGGCACCCCTATTTTCAATATCGCTCCCTCATTATTGTGAGTCCTCTGTTCAGGAACTGTTAATAGACCACCTGGCCAATAAACTGTACCAAGAACTTTGGCGGAAATATTCTTAATGGCCACTTCAATTAGCTGATGCTTGACAAGGTGGTTCTTGGAGAAACCAAAAGCGGGAGACCAAAATGCTATCTCTTTGTAGCTTCTCCCAATTATATTAATTATCTGAAAGGTTGGTGTTTCCAGTAACTTCCCATCTTTGAAGCTTATCTTACCACTTAGTCCCTCAAAATTAGTTGACAGAATTTTCTCCGAAAATTCTTCCTGTGTGAGCTTCTCTTTTGATTTCTTGGCACCCAAGGCAATAGCCCAAGTTGCATCATAAGCTCGGAGTGCGAATAGGCTTGGCTTAGGTATCTCTTCCTCTGGGTACTCCAACATGTAGTTCCTTTGAAATTTGAATTTGAACTGTCTAAAGGTCTCGCCCATCTCTACAAAGTGAGATTTGAATCCAAGAACGCCTTGCATATTATAGTTGATAGAGGAATCAACCGAATCAAGAAGGCCAGCAACACCGTCTGGAATAACCCACACGTAGCCTTTTTCCATCATCCCCATTTGCTTTGCCTTCTCAAAAAGCAAAGTAGCTAGTTCTAGAGAAGACTGTACAATTAAGAAAACCCTGCTACTCTTGCACTTAAGCTTTTTAAGCTCTTTTTCAATGGTAGCTTTCGAATTTGGCAAAGAAGATAGGGAAGGCAAAGCTAAGTATTCATCAATGTCAGAGCCAATGAGACGAAGAGAATAGGAAAGGAGGGTTATTATTCCCGGATTTGGTGAAAGCCCGTTGTTGTATTCATAGATTGGTGTTACCATTCTCCACCTGTATTCTCCTACAATGGCTGCAATGCACTGCATGTGAAGGCTGATATCATCACCTACGTGGATGAAGTATGGCAATAGAACTGAAAATTTGTCCATGGTGGCTGGTGAAGTTAGAGACAGTATAGGGATGCTTTTGGTGGTGTTATTGATCTCAGCTGCAATTGCGGCTTCGTTGTGTGTTATTGTTCCTAGGATGGCTTTAACTTTTTTGTTGTGTGTAAGATCAATTGCTGCATTAGCAATAGGGTCAGATATTTTCCAAATAAATAAATAAATAAAAATAAGTTAATGAAGCGTCATATTTACTAAAGAAAACAATGGAAACGGATATAACACCGGCTCCATTTATTTTTTTGAGAGATATTTTTATTGAAAAATCACATTTGCTTGTATATAAGTAAATGACTTTTATATCACTTATATAATTTAGAATTAATATAATAATGCATGATATCATGATATGGAGGAAAACAACTTCTTCTTTAAAATAATTGATGTTATTTTTCGTCATATTTCTCACATTTAATATTGAATAAATAAAATATTTTATAATTATAAATACAAGTAAATGAGTTTATTCTTACGAAATATACTCCCTTCAAACAAATAAAATCAACAAGAACACAAGATCAAAAAATATAGGACATGAAAAGAAGAATAGTGTTAATCACCACTTATTTTTGTTGGCTTGATTTTACTCATTATATGCTTGGTAGAAACTAAATAGATGGAATTAATGAATAAATTAAACTAATTTAAATATGATTTTGTCAAATTTGATAGGAGTGAAATTGATTTAATGAAAATAAGTATGTCTATCTATAATAGAAACTATATAAATACTTAAATATAGGTATATAAATATGAAAATATAAAAATTTCCAGGTGCTTAAATATAATTAAAAGATATTTGTAATTTTTTAACAAAAGAAGAAAAGAGAAGATAGTAAAAGACAATAAAAGAAGGGTGGGGTTTACCAGCAGCAACTGCTTGTGCTGAATTGCCACGGGAATTAGTGAAGTTCAAAACCAGTTCTGAATAGCTTAAGCGATTGAACTCTTGGACTGCAATTTCCATGGCTATCTTCTGCTGCTTACCCATGCCTGAACCCAAGTCTAGCACAGCGCCGATTCTCACAGTGGGCAGCGGCGCGGTGGTTAAGCAGTTGCCTCTTCCTCCGTGGGCACTAGCAGTTGCCTTTGTCCATGCTAAGAACAGAATGACAAAGAATAAGAGAGCTGGGGACATGGGAGAAACCATGTTCTTTCCAGCAGGAGATGAGGAAAGCTCAGTATGTAAGAAAATGGTATTGACTTTGAGGTTGAGTATGTGTATATCTAATACACCTCCGCATCTTTCTTTATTGATTCTCTGCTCCTTCTAAATTATTACTTGTATTCTTGGCTTCTTCATGGGTACTGATTCTACTATTTGTTTTCAATTCTGTTAATTAGATTGTGCTGCTGTAAAAAATTATAAGAAAATATTAATTAGATTTTCTCTCTCTTTCAAAGAATTTGTTTCTAAAATGTTAAAAAGAACTTATTAATCTATTATTAACTAGATTAATAAGTCAAAAATTAATTTATAAGTTATTTGTTAAGTATATGAAATACACTTTAAAATCCAGTAGTGTACAAAATTATATATTTGATAGAATCTTAATGATTATTAACAAAGAATCACGAGCAAGTAACTGTCAAATATAATAGGCCCTCATTTGGTTTGGTATTGCGGTGGATTCACCAAAATTTTAGTGCAGCTTACGGAAAAGACTCTCACTTTTGTCAACGTAAATTTTATAATAATTGCAAGCTGTATGTCATTCTTACAATTTCTTCAATGCGGTCAAAATTTACGGTAATGTTTGAACACCTATTTGAATATTTGCAAGTTTTTTTTATAAATGTTTAATATAAAAATTATAATTTTATACAAATTTTTTGTGTAATAAATATATAAAAAATTGTAATTTCTTCTATTAAAGTTGCATTTTTTAAGATTTTTCTATTTTTATACAATTGTTGCAAATTTTAATAAAATGTTGTGAAAAATATGAAAGGCTTTCAGGAAAAAAAAAATATAAGAACCTATATCGATACAATTGTTTTGATAAATACCAAGTCATAACTCTATATTTTATCATTAAAATTTGTTCCGTAAAAGAAATATGAGAAACCTATATAAATATTTAATAGTAATATAGGAACATATGAGATCATTATAAAAAGAATAATTTTTCTCCCTATTTAAAAGTGAATTTATAAAAGTGCGTAGAAATAAAAAATAAAATATGAGAATTTATAAGAAATAATTGTATGCAAAAAACATTTCTATTGTAATTTATTTTCTAAGGCAAACTCAAACGCCAGCCATTTTTGTCAACGTAATATCCCATTCTACCACTGGACAAGTGTGTGTTGACCTTTGATTGAGACGGTTCGGGTTGCTTGACGTTGTTCCAGTTACTCAAACCTAAGACCATGAAAACCAAATGAACAACTTGCAGTTTTTTGGCTGCTTAATTCAAACAAGTCATTGTCATTGAAACAAGAAAAGAGCGACTATAGCTTGAATTGGTCTTCACTACTGGCTTTCCTTTCAGCTTCCTCGATTTAACATGTTGGTTTACTACTCAACAAATATATTATCAATTCCAATTTGCATTAAATTCCATAATCTATTTGTGAAAAAAAAAGGGAAATTTCTTAATATAGTTGAAGAATGTGGGAAACTTTCTTTTAAAAATATACCATATTGATTTCATAGGTAATTAGATTAATTAGGACAAGTTAATCCAATGATTATTGTTCATATTATTAAGGTTTAAAGAGTTATAAATCTTGTATTCGATTTGCATTTAGATTTGATAGTTAGTTTTTCACTCTTCATTATAAAGAAATCTCTTTTCTTCTCTCTTTTCTCAAGTCAATAATATATTATATAACAAAGATAAATATATATATATATATATATATTTCAGCTTAATATAAAAAATATTACGCCTCAAATATCAGTAAAGTATCTTTGAATATACATGGTGGAAAGACAAAAAATACTTGTACTTTTCAAATACTTATTTTGTGATTATTTTGGATCTAACTGCATTCTTTTGTCAATGAATCTAAATGATAGATTTGATTGAAGGTTTCAACACCTCATATTTCATTATATATCTTATATTCACCAATCTTTTTCTCAACATTTTACTTTCGTCCCATAACAGCGGGGACGGAGAAATGAGATTGAATCTATATTCTAGATTCAATTGAGAGTTCAAATACCCCACCAGCGACACAAAACTAGCCCACTTGAGTCTATTTTTTGCTTGACCTTTAGGCTCCGTGCTAGTAGGCAGATGTTTAGATTTTCTTTTGAAAATAATGATTTTCTCTGGTTCTTTTTTTTTTCTTCTTAACTAGAGCTTGAACTAGATTTAATATTATAGTAATCGAATAAAATATAGATTACTTATAATGTTGGCATATTTTTCCAGAATGAAACAGTTTCAATCTACTCATGACACATGATAAACTGAGGTATGTTTAATAAGAATTTGCTTGTTCCAGTGTTTAATAGGAATTAAGTCAGATTAAGTTATATAATAGGTGAGTTAACTTTCATATGAAAGTAATTATAAGAATTAGTTGCTTAAAAAAATAATAGAAATTTTAGTTGTTAATAATTCTTTTTCACAATACCTTCACTCATTTTTGTTTATCATCAAATTTTTGTGTGACTCCATCATATTCTCCTTACAAAAGAAAATTCAAGATAGAATTATACAAAATAGTAATGTGTATTATCATTTATAAAAAATATAGTAAGATTGTTAACTTTTTTTTTTTTTTTTACATAGATGGATATTAACTTAAATAGAGAATATGACTCTTCACAAGAGAGGAAAAAATTATTTAATAAATCCTGATGATAATTGTTATATATGAAAATCGGTTCGGTCCTGTTATATGCAAAAATGGTCACGAGAGCTCGTAGTCCCAGGCACACCAAAGACACTCAACAAGCTTCGCTTCGCTTCACCCATCAGAAAGCGGTACAGTGAAGTAGTCCTGACGCCATCCCGCGAAGCAAGCCTAGCCTCGCGACGCAGCGAGAAGATCACAAGACCAGTCTGTCAAGTAGCCGATCATCCTGCTCAAGCCCGCTACCTCGTTGCAGTAGCACCAAGCTCGCTGTAGCGGTACCCATGACGCCCTCGAGCCCAGAATTCCCGCTCAGGACACCCAGCAACTCGCTTGGCACAGCCGTACCAAACAACGGACGCAGACAGACACAAGTCTACAGCCGATCAAGGGGGCTCACCCACAGCCTACATTCTGCAGTAGCCGGATTGTAGTCTGTTTACTGTCTTTCTCATTTATATCTTGATGTAACACAACTGTAGCTTGTAATTAATGCATGTAACTCCTCCTTCCTCTATAA
>JANHAO010015440.1:0-14829 GCA_026873985.1 Saraca asoca | reverse complement strand
TATTGTAATTTTTTAAAACTTTTAGTTAATTGAAAATAGATAAATCAAACATGTTTTCATTATTTTCATTTCTTAGAAATAGAAAATAGTAATCAAACCAAACATGCTTTATAAAATTTGAAATTCTAAAAATGAAAATCATTTTTAAGAAATGAAAATAAGAAATATTTCCTGAAACTAAACGCCCCCTAAGTTTTATAATCTAAGTTTAGAGGACAGTTAAAACCAAGAAAAAATTCAATGTAGACTTTATGTCTTATAGAAGAAAAAATATTACTTTAATGATGTATGCGCAAGGCACATGCTAGTTTAGAATTAAAACCAATAGCCAACTAACATTTTTATAATATTCTTTAAACTTTAAGGGGTAAATTATAACTTATTTAAAATTTAAAGATATAATTTATAGATTTTTAAAGTTTAAGAGTGCAATTTGTCATTCAAAGAAATTTCAAGATTTAAAGTTTATTTTCCCTTAAAATTAAAAAAAAATTCTTTTATACCTTCTTTCTTTCTCTCTAAATTATTTTATATTTTTTAACAACTTTCTACACAATATTTGTTGAATTTTATTTACTTGAATTGATTTATTGTTAATTTTCTACTACTATGGTATAGATACATACACACACATGTGTATATATATACAGGTAAAATATGTCATATTATTTTGTTATCATAGCATATCTTTAATTTATATTATCATATTTTTTTGAAAAAAATATTAATCATTGAAGGGCATTTTATATTAATTATGTGCTTCAAATTCATTTAGGATAATTTTATTGATTCTTGATATCTAAGAGTATTTTTGTCAAATTAATTATTTCATAAATCTTTACATTCTTATTTGATATGATAACAAACAAAAGATATGATAATTTTATACAAATTTTCAATAGCAGACCAAACATAGTATAGTATACTAACTCATCCTACACATATACTATCCTATATTATATAATAATCTTTATACTATATTATATGATATGCAAAACAAAGCCTCAGTGAATAAAAAGACTCTACGTCATTAAACAAAGTAATGATAACTAAAAGTTTTTACTAATCATAAGAAAATTATTATATTTTCTTAATGACATAATAACACATGGGTATTACATTTTTTTTAATGCCATAATAACATATGGGTGTATAATAATGTAAAACTAATTTACACTGATAATTAATTAAATGCTGCAACTTCTTTAATCAAAATTGAATAAAAAAATTTTCACAATTTTTTAATTTTTATATTAAAGTATTTAACTTTTAATAAAAAAGCTCCGAAAAATATATAAAAATAATTCACAAAAGTTGCATGAGTATGTATTATAAAATTGTCCTAAAACATGCCAAAATATGACCCTATTTATTATATCAAATTAAGTGTTTTAAGGGTGCTTTTAGAATCACGTTCAAGCTATGTATATTTTTTATTATTTGATAAATGAAATATAAAAGACAAATTATTTTCACGGTGAAAATAATGAAATACTATTGAATATTTATTGACATATTAATATCTTTTAGCCACATTTCTTGTTGTTATTTTTCTTTCTTTTTTTTTTTTTTTTAATTCTAGACAAGTAGATCACAAGTAAGTTAAATGAAAACACAAGAGTTATATGTTGTAAATCCAAAACGAAACTTGCATCTTCATTCATGCGTTTTAGCAAACTTGAAAAATATACATTGACTTCATGTAAACAGCATAAATTGTTTTGCATAAGATGTTACTTGAAAAGCTAGTTTTTCTAATCGCTACATGGTGTTATTATTTATTTTTTAGCTTTTTTTTTTTTTTGAAATATTGGAGGAAATTACTTATCATATCGTTATGAAAAAAATGAAAGCAGTTTTGTTTTACTCTCCTGTCCTAACTTCCAAAATGTTAAAACTTTATTATATTATAAAGTAGTATGGAGAGGGAAATAAAACAAAGTTTATTACTGACGAAAATATTAAAAGTTTTTATAGAAGACAGAATAAAAGTTCATTTTCCTGACTAGTGGAGTAGCTGCATTCAACAAGGAAACATAGAATCTAGTTGTAAAATAAAGTTGACCCTTTATCCATTTACAGTGTAAATTTGATACATTTACATTGTCAACCAATGATATAACATTCAATTTAATTATCATTAGACTCTCTATCAATTAGAATAACAACATTATTGGAGACTTTCATTACCATTAAGTTAGGATGGTTGAGTTGGTCGAAGAGGTTACTTTAAGATTTCGGTATGAAAAGGCGTGGGTTTGATTCTTATCCTCAATATTTATTGCTATCAAAGCTTCATCACCTAAAAGAAAGGTTGGCACTGCCTCTCTTTTCTATTTTTCTTCTTTGTAATTTGATCTTTAGATTTCAAATGTATTTGTAATTAACTCTTTACGGTAATTTTGCAATCGTCCTTCAATTGTATTAAATTATTTGTTATTTTGTCTTTGTACTCTTCTGCTCTCTAATCAGATCTTTAAAGTTTAATTTCATTTATAATTAATTCTCTTATAATTCTACAATTTTCTAATATGATGAATATTAATTCAATATAAAAAAAAAGCTTAAAATAGGGATGATTATGTATTGATTATAGTGGTAGTTTGAACCATTACTTAGTACAATGGTGACGGTTATGAGAACTGCCAAAAAATTTGACATCGGGTTGATATTAGTGATGATTATGTACAATCATTAGAATCATGCATCGAGCATTTAGTGGTGGTTATTTTTCGGTGATTAACTGCCTTTATTTTTATCAAAAAAATACTGAAATTAAAATGGTGGGACTGTATAACACTGTTATTATTTTTAAAAATTTACAATTTAAATTGGCAGAGGTTATGTAATTGCCATTATTATTTGTAAAAATTTTTGCTGAGATCTACTAAATTTTTTTATATTTTTTAAAAAAATTTCAGACCATTCATTCTATTTATTGTATTAATTAACGACACTAATTATCTCTATAAAATAAAAATACAAACCCATGGTATAATAAGAAATCAATATAAAATGAAAATCAATATGATAATAAATCGATATAATTAAAAACACAAATTTGAATATATTTAAAAGTTTTAAATATAACTTGTCTCACATCACAAATCAAAGAAAATAAAATATTCATATGTACAACTAAAAGTTATAACATTAATTAACTTTTACATTTCATTCCAAAACTATTTGAAACAAGAAATAGAATGGAACCAAAAAAGACTAGGCATGATCAGTAGTATTTTTGTCTTGATTTCTCTCTCCTAAAGATCTTTTTGCATCTATGGGTGGAAATTGATCTTCCAAATTAACTTCAACACCATCCTAAAAAAAAATGGAAAGACATTTGATAGAATAATAATTTCTCTTCAATATGTTGATATTAAACAAAAAAAAAGGCATTTGTTTCATATAGACCCCATACAATTAAAAAGCATAATCTATAATACTTGTTCATTCAACAAGGAATATTTTCTCTTTCTAACCTTATAATTTATAATGCTCCAATCTTTGCTTTGATTATCTTTTCTACAAGCTATACTGGGTCTTTCTTAAGTTAATGGTAGTGTTAGATATACCTCATATAGTTATGTTTTTGTTTATAAGTGCTCTCTAGTCTAGTGATGTTGAGAGGTTAAGGTGTTTTGTTTTGTCTCACACGATGCAAATAATGATCATAAAATTAAAATGGAATATGATTCAAATGTAGTAATACTTTCAATTAAAGTGATTCCTTTGTATATTTTTATTGGTTTGTTTTCTTTAACATGCACTATTGTGCAGGTGGGAAATTGATTTTGATTGGAGCTAATGTTTTTTAAAAATGCATCAACAATCTTAAAAGATATCATATGATAAAATTGTACCTGTTGATTAGCAGGTGGTTGAGTGAACAAATAGGGTGGAATGCACCCTTCTATCACCTTAATGTAGTCCATAATTGCACACACTTGCACCCGTGTTTTAGCCAACTCCTCCTCAGAATAGTGGAGATTATCCTTATTTTGATCTACCTTTGATTTAAGCCTTTCAAATTCTTCTTGATTCAGAGAACGAGTGCCAGATAAATAATTGGAGTGGATGCCACCAAATCTTTGATAATTGCTCCTGAACACACTTGTGAGACAAACAATTGTGCCTAATCTTTAAATATGACTAGGGTGCTCCTTCCCAAATACTTGTCCAAAAATATCATTTGGAGAAATTATTGAAAGTTGTGTCTGGTCTACTTGGCTCGAGGATTCTTGCAATTTTTTCTAAGTAAACAACAAAACATAGGTTATGATATTAACTAATTACTATTTGAAAGTAATAAAATTTTAAACAAATCCTCACTCCTATGCTCCTTGCTTCATCGTTCACATACGAGCCATCACTTTTCCTATGTACAACATCCCACAACTCTGCTCACCTAACTAAACCTTGTTTCTCCTTCTCCTATCATTTTAATAAGAAAAAAAAAGTTATTTCATAAGCAAATCTTACTTGTATTCATTTAAATAACATGGTTATACTATCATTTCTCCCTTTTTTGTGCAAATATTTTAGACCTACAATATAAGGAATGGTCTGCTTGTTTCTATTCTTTACATTCTGCTTGCATATTACCTATATAAAAAAACTCAATTACTCATTTAGGCATTGGTATAGGCATAGTTAAATTCAATAGACATGATTAGTTACCTTGTGCTTTTGTTTATCATAAATTATGACCAAGTCTTTCCATTGCTCTCTTATAATACCCTTTGGGTAGTTTCGATCAATATTTTACTCCTTCAAAACTATTTGACAAACCTAGAAAATTAATTACAAGAGAAGAAATAAAGGGTCATAATTAGTTTGACATTTTACATAAACGAAATTGGTGTCACAAGATAAATTTCTACTTATCCTAAAATTAGTTGTAGATACACAAGGAGATGATTCCTAATAAAGTAGGAATTGTACCCAAACTACCACTGCAGTCAAAAAGATATTTCAGTCTAATGCATAAAAGTTGAAAATTAAAAATAAAAAAATAAAATTAATCTATTTTCTCTCTATTTCCTGTTATTTCATGAGCTTGTTATATTAAGTGTGAATCATCTTACATGTTAGAAAGATTTTGCACTTCATCTAGACTTTTAGGCATCACTAAGAATGTATAGAGTATTGAAAGTAAATAGACATACATTTAGCTCAGATTTGCTGTATCATTTTGATTAAGTACAAAAGCTCACAAAATACATACGTTGTATATTGATTTCAAAGTTGGGTTACTACCTTTCTATAGATATCTTGATGCTGAGGCTAGTAAGATCCTAATTGTTTATGTTGTTTGTTCACCCAACAGCTTACTCATTGAAAAAAATGTTCAAAATTTTATTAATAATCTGGTAATCATTGAAGCTTAGAGAATAATAATTTACTCAATACTGATTCTGAAAAATGCCACATAACCATCTAATGGGAAAATAGGTTTTGAGTCTTCTTTAACACTAAAAATTGCAAACAATGCTTGAATGTTGTTCAGTTGATCAAAAGTAAAAAAATAAAATAAAATTGGTGTTTCAATTTATTTTGATAAAGCCTATAAATAATACAATGTTAATTTTTAAAAGAATTAGGATAATAAGCTTGCTATCCATATTTAGATGTCTATTAATAAAGAATTAAAATATTAAAAGTTCTAGGTTCTTGAAAAATTAGCAAGAAAGAAAACAAGTTCCCTATATGCTTTAGTTTTTTAATTATGATATGTAGCCTTACTTGCTTAAGTGTGGAATGAGCTAGATCAGTGTTCCAAATTATCACTCCAATAGTAAAGGACCCTAACTCCAAATCCGGTCCTAGCTTGTCACTACACTAAAAATATGAAAGCAATCGGATATAAGAGGCACTCGTGCATTAACAAGTATTCATCATGAGAACGAGAACTAGTTTAAAAAAAGAAGAAATCTATATGGTGCATAATGCATGCTAAAGGAGAAGCACCAAAAGCTTTCAAGGAAAAAAAAAGGATAGATAAGTAGAGAATTTCTTCTTTGAGACATAAGAACTCTAACTACAAGCAGGTCTTAAACTTGGTGGAGAATACCATATATTGAATTTCTATTCAAGATAGGATAAGAACTCCAACTGCAAGCAGGTCTTACACTACAAGTGGTTCTCTATCTCTACTTCTAGCCCTTTGCTTGCTTAATTAATAGTTAGAAAAAATGAGAGATAAGGCATTTCTTAGGAAAATTCCCTAGTGCTACTTGATTGTAGATAAAAGGCATTGTTTGAAGAATAATGAGTGTGCACTAGCAAGGCCTCTTGACTTAAAGTGTGATTCTTCTCCACCAAATTTGGCTTTAGATGATGATTTCATGTCCTTTTTTTTTTTAATTTTAGCCTTTGCTTGTATCTAATGTTTACATGTTTCTTTGTGTGTTTTTTTCTACTCAACAATTACTTTAGATTCCTCCTTCTTTACTACATTTGGAAAGAAGCTTGGGTTGATTTGGGTAAGGTTTAATTTGAACCCCTTACAAGTCTTAACTAAACTAAGACTATGAGTGGGCCATTGAGGTTGAAAAGATTTAGACACATTTTTTTAATCACAAATGCAATGACCGATAAATCAAAGTAAAAAAATGGAGAAAAATAGAATAATTAAAAGGTATATCACATTAAGTAGAAGTAAAAAGCTCTATAGAAGCAAAAAACTCTATTATTGAAAGCAGAGTCCTTATCGTATGAGTAACAATTCCTAAGCCCTAATGTGAATCTCAATTCATATTGCCAAAAGCATATGCATAATGAAAAGGTTGGAAAGTGAACTCACTTGGCGAGCTTTCGATTGCTACTAGCCACAAGGTGGAGAACCAACAGTGGACCAGGAGGAGCAACAGTGAGAATGAGTGGAAGCTTTAGAACAAATGCATTAGTGGGTTCGATCAGAGGCAAAGTGATACTATTTTACACTTTATGGTGATTACCCAAGAAACAAACCTCTAAATGATAACAATATAGTAGTGGTTATCCTAGGAATCGCCTATAAATGACTGCCTCGACCAAAATCTAATAATGATTAAGCAGATGGCCACTAAATTGACATTTAACGGTGGTTATGTCAATCGTCTCTAGTTAATCACCTCTAAATTGAGCCTTTTTTGTAGTGATTCATGCTTTCTGCAAAAATTGCCTCCACATGTTCAAAAACTATACAAATACCACTTAATTGGTTGTTTGTTAAGTTATTTTTGCTTAAATTAAAATATTTGTAAGGAAAACAGAAGAAATAGTAACCATAAAACAAAAGTAACAAATTTAATTCTATTATACAAATATAAATATAAATAATGAATTTTATTCTATTACACAAGTAAAAAAAATTTCCTTTTATTTTATTTTTTGCAAGATTAAAATATAAGCAATAATAATGAAATAAGGAACATGAAAATCATCTTAAGCTTGTTGTTGTTAATATATGTAGAAAATAGAAACAAGATAGAAATGAAATTAAATTGCAAAATAAATAAATATTCTCACTATCAAATAGAATAATAAGGATCTAAGCCTAACAAATTCACATTGTCTCCTTTAAGATGGTTTTGCTCCTTCACATAGTGCCCAAGGTTTATGAGCAATTGTCACCCATGATAGAATGACTTTCCTCTTGATGAAAGCAATAGTATAATCTATTAAGACTCTAGCAAACACAACCAATATTATGCACGTAGCCTTTCTTCTTTTCTTTTCTTCTATTCTCTATGTTTATTTTTGGAATCAATTGGAGTTTTTATACTATTCATGGCCATTTGAGCAGTCAACCCTTATGTTTATACCCAATAGACACCATTTTGTCTACCTTTATGTCTTTAAGCAATAAACATAGTGCTTTCAAAAAATAAATATATACTAGACCGAAAAAGAATAGATGGAGAGGCCCATGACCTGACTTAACGCAACACAGCTCGTCGGATGGACAGTGGCATGCGCGTGTGTTAATTTCACAAATGTGTATGTGCTTTCCCTTTCACAAAAGTGTGGTGCCCTTTGGGGCTAAACCTAATGAGGAAGCAAATGGTATTTAAACCACTTCAAAGTCCTCTCATTTTCCTACATGGGACAAGAACAATTTCAATTAGTAATACCATTTCAAGTAGATAACTTTAAAGTCAATTTTATCATTCAACTTTAAATAGATTTTGGCATGTGAATATATGTAATTACTTATCTCATGGAGGAGAATGTAAATCTACTTGGTCTCACTTCATTCAGAATGTGGATCCCACTTATTTTTGTCTTTGAAATTACTAAAAAAAACTTGTTTCCAAAATCCATTTTCCAACAACTTAATTGATTGTCTATTAAGTTAAATTAAATTATTTTTAATTTTTCCCTTATAGTTTTCTTCTTTATAATTAAATCCTTAGAGTTTAAATTTGTTTGTATTTAACTCTCCACCATCATTAATTTAGAATTTTTTACCTACAATTGTCCAATATGATAAATATTTGTTAATTTTTTCAGTTATATCATGACGTAGAAATGAAGATAATAAGTTACAAAAATGAGTAAGAAAAACAAATATTCACTTCTAATAAACTTGATTCCATTTAAGTATAAATGAAAATGAACTCTAAGGTCCTGATTATAAGAAAAAAATAGTATAAGGATGGAAATTACAAGTTGAAACAAAGTATAGCAACTAAAAGTTTAGTTTAACCTAATCTTTTAGTTAAATTGCTCTGTTGTTCCCTGTACGTTTACTCATTTTCTAATTAAGTCCTTATAATTTAAAAGTTTTAAATTAGATTCTTATACTTGTTTTAAATTTCCAATTGGATACTTCATGTCATTTTCCTATTAAATTTTATTAGCAATTGGCATAGATGGATAACACTCTTTTGATGTAGCATAACAATTATCAATGTAGAGTTTTCTTATAATTTTAATTTGTATTTAAGTGTCAGATAACTTAGACAAAATTAGGATATTTTATAAAATTATTTCATTTTTAAAGAAAATGATTAATCACTTGTTTTTCACCTCATAAACTACTAATAAATTATTGTTTATATGGGTTAATTGCTAGCAAAATCTAACAAGAAAATGATATGAATTATCTAATTAGAAATAGAAAATAAGTATAAGAATTCAATTCAGAACTTTCAAACTATAATAATCTAATTAGAAATTGAGTAAAACTACAGGGAGCAATATAGTAATTTAATCTAATCTTTTTAATAAAGCTTTGTTCACATGAGCTATAATTCCTGCTAATTAACATAGGCTCAGTAAGTGTCCATAAATGAAGTCTAGCATACACATGGATAGAAAAATACCAATATACACAAGAAAAATTAGCAAAACAAGTTAAAGGTAGCTTGGCTAGAGACTTGGCTTACAGAGACAACTTCAGTTAGTTTTTAATACTAACATAGACAATTTCACTTTTTCTAAAAGTTCAAGAGAGCAAAATGTAAGATTTTAAGTTTATGTACCATTTTTGTTTCTCATTCAAATTTCAGGGGGCTAATCTATATTTTCCCTCTTTACAATTCTAAATGAGTAGATTGCTAATGGAAACACTTGAGTTATATGTTAAATTGAGAACAAAACTCGCATGCTTCATTCATGTGTTTTAACAAGTTTGAAAGTTATATGTTCACTCATATAAACCTAGTATAAATTTATTTGTTTTCATAGATGATGCTTGAAAAGCTAGTTTTTCTTATCACTACATGGTGTTATCATTTGTTTTCTTTTTTTTTTGTTTATTTTTTTAAAATATTGGAGGAAGTTACATATTATATTGTTATTATAAAATGTAGTTGGCTTTCTTATTTATTCTTTTGTCATAAATCCCAGAATGATAAAACTTTATTATATTATAAAGAAATATGAAGAGGGAATTGAAACAAATTTTACTGTTGGGAAAAATATGGAAGGTTTTCATGGATAATTCTTCTCACAACTTAAAAAAGGATGTGGAAAAATCATATCCTTTAATAGAAGGTGTGAGATTCATAATGAAACTAATCTTTTCATGAGATGACGTAAGAGTGGAAGTGAAAGATATGATGTGAGAATAATAAAACTAATTAGCATAGTCATCTTACTTAGGTGGCATTTGGTTAGGGAATTTTAGAAAGCTAGTAATGGAATCAAAAAGTAAATTCTCTTACTGAGTGTTAGGTTCACATGTAGTGAAAATTATTACAGTTACTTAACCTTAATGAACTTGTCACATCCCGACTTCAAGGATATGATTGACATGAATCACTAAATGGTCACTTGTAAGTACATAGACATTCTTATTTAGAAAATCACGGATATGATTGACATGAATCACTAAATGGTCACTTGCGAGCACATAAACATTCTTATTTAGAAAATCCTTTTTAATATAAAAACATGAAATTAATGTAGAAAATATGATTTTGTGTTGTTTTATCTAAAGCCTATTATATGTAAGATTTTATTGAAAGTCATTTTAAAATAAATAATTTCTAACTTCTTTGAAATAAATAAATTTTTCCAGAAAAGTCATAAGCCATAAATCTAGATCTCTTGTCTATTTGTACGAACACTAATTAGTAAAAGTAAGTAAAGGAGACCATGTACCTAATATCAATCACACAAAAGCTATGAAGTATCTCCTAATAGAGATAACTTCCATGAATTCATTAACCTAAAAAATGTTAATGAATAGAATTGGTACAACCTAACTACTTAGTGAGCAGAAAATAACTAATCCATTTTTGGGTCAAAATACTTTTGCTATACATCTAACTATAGTTCATGTGATAGATATGTATAAGTATATAGATAATAATAATAATAATCATAATTTATAGGCGTCTCTAAATTTCTTTATCTTTCTATTCTTATCTAAATCTACTACATGTGATTAGGCACATATCAAAATCTAACAAATAATCACACTGATGATGAATTATAAAGCAAAGCAGATGTAGTATTTAACAAAAAAAAAAACTCATCATTTATATTGACAATGGTGGATCAATAGAAAGAACGATGTCTGTTGATAAATGTTATGTCTCTTGAAACATCTTAATCTGAGTTGCATGCTCCCTAAGTATACATGCTTAAATCTTATGCTTTTTTACACTGCACCTTAATCATTGGCTTACATGACCTAGTGATAGAAATCAAAATCATAATCTTTCTTCTCCTGGTGCACATAGGTCTTCCAAATCCCACTTAACTTTATGCTAGGTCTTAGACTATCATCTCCAAGTCTCTCATATACTTCTATGGATTTTCCATGGAAATCCTTTCTACTACCCTTAACAACTAATCTACTATATCTTCCTAAATTTCCTAATGCATTATGTCCTTATAATGGATAATAAATCTATCTGAAATGAAAATATAAGTATATTTATTGTCTTTAGGAAATCCTTGTATTATTAGAATACTAAATGTATGCTTGAAGCATAAAGGAATATAAATTTATTATGATAAATGAAATATATATAAAACAAAAATAATAATCAGTGAAATTAAATTTTAATGGAATAAGTAAAAATAATTAATTAATTCTTTTGAACTAGGTAAATTTATAACTTGAAATAATTAATAAAAGTATTTGATGATACATTTTGAAAGTAATATGTTTCAAGAATCTTATGAAATCTAAAAAAAATGATGATTTGAAGAATTTAGATTTGAAAATGTAGAAATAAACTTTTACTAAATTTCTTGAAATTCATAGATCTAAAAAAAAAATGATTTGAAACTTTTATGCTGATAAGTTCCTGCTCATAGTATTATGTAAAGTTAGGATTTCTAAGAATCTTGTAAACTTGAAATTAATACTAAGTTCTCATTCTTTCACCAACTTCATTTAAACACTTAAAACAATCATACACATAATCAAGTAAGAAAACAGTTCCTAATTTTCTAACTCGAATCTAACTTCCCAATGTTAATCTTGAATCTTATATATAAAATCATATAAGTCTATTCATAGTTCATCTCATATGCCTAATATATGTAGGTCTAATATTAATTTATCATTTATATTTATTTAATTTCTTAGGTTTAATTCCCTTCTACCCATCACATCAAAAATACTTTATGATAGCTTTTTCAAAAAAGTATCTTTATATGACAAAGGAATCAGATGGTAGAATTTCCACTCATCTAATTATAGGAAAGTTCCTATCCTTTGATCCTAAGCCTAATTACATTATTGTAATCACTCACAATCTAAAAAGAATTCATCGATCAAGATTTAATAAAATATAAGGATGAGATAAAAGGGAATCAAATTTGCATTTGATTTTATTGTTTTCCCTTGAATTCACATTTTCAGAATGGGTGTGCATTGGGACTTCTTCTTAATAGGGTTTTAGCTTTGGTTGATGGCCCAACTATACTAGGATTCTATTGTCTCACATTTCATATATTAGGTTTTGTCTAACCTGACATTGATTGGTCAACCATTTCTTAAAGGCCAATCAACAACTAGTTAACCTTCAAAGACTGAGCCTTTAGTCAACTGGCCACCCTTCTAGACCCTTGTTCGAGTCCAGTTAAGTTAACCCTAGGGGTGTTACAAATTCTCCCCTTAAGACATTTCATCCTTTATTTGTTCCTTTGTGCATAGTTTAGTTTATCTAAGGTATCCTCACTATTTGATTCATTGTATTGTTCTTGAACTCCTTGTCATGCTCTTATCACCTTCCTTGTTTCACATATTTAGTTACTTATTGATCCTTGTCTTTAGTCTTATCCTTATGTTCTTTCATCTTCCACCTTTTTGTTTATGCTTTATCCATCATGGTATCCATTATTCTCTTTAATTCTCATTCTTTGGTTTTGGCCTTTTTGATTTTCTCGTATCATTGCATATCTATTTCTTATCCTTAATCCATTGTTATTGATTCTTTTTTGTTGACTTCTACTACTTATTATGGCCAATGTAAATTTCCTCATTCACCTCTAAGATTTTCATTTCTTCACATGCAATCCTTTCTTTCTTATCCTTCCTTATTGTCTACTTTATTCTTTTCCTTCACATCATGTACATTCTCATTTGTTGGTTTCATATGATTCTCTACTTGTGTTTCTTTTTTGTTTCTCTTCTTGTGTGTTTGCATCCAACCCTTTCTTCTTAGTTCCATGCATTTTCCAATAGATGTTGACTAACTCATTTCTAGTATTTCACATTCCTTTATCTATAATCTAAGCCTATCATGAAGCATGCTAGTGTGAGCTATATGCTTAGTTAGAAACACATAATATATCTTTCATAACAAGTCATACATATCCTATCTTAGGATATATACTAATATTCATGCAGGTCTCGCTTATCACATTCATAAAATTTCACATCACATCATATTATCTCATATTATGCTTTTTCTTTCTTTTGCCATATCTTAGGCATTGTTCATAATGCCTTCTATTCCTTTTTCCTAGGAATTTTTTCTTCCTTTTCATGGTTGTATGTATAGTTGAATTTAGTACATAAAGATTTATATAATCTTCTAAAGAAATTTTCAAATGCATAATAATTTTTTTTTCAAAATTTCAAATATAAATATCACTTTAAGGTGACATCATAATCATTCTAGAAAATACATAAATAAATAAAACAAATCAAAATGAGTTAACTAAATACATAACCCTAGTTATATACATCATCATAAAAGAAAATCAAAGGCTTTACTAGCCTGATCCTGATCCTAATATGCTTATCATTTATCAATCCTCATCCTTCATGTAGAAGGCATAACACAACCAATCCATCTTACCCTTCAAGGTATTCATCTTTTACTCAATATGTCTCAATCAGTGATTAGTACTAGTGCTCATGTTCTAAATGAGCTTGTACAGCTCATTGATTATGTGACCCACCTATCATAGCTTTACTCAGTGCCCACTCATGCCAACTCTAGCTCTAGATGGTCCTGGAGCCAAGTTAGCCTACGCTTGTTTAGCTGCCTTGACTAACTCTTGCTCTATCTCATTTATAGGCTACCTTCTCTTCTTAGCTCATATTGATCTCACACTTGAGAGCTAGCTACATGTTGATAGACATTGGCTCAGGATAAGTCACATTATAGTGTCCCATGTCGCATCTATGTGCCTGGACGATCCTTATGAAAACTAATCCATATGGCAATGAGCCTTGAGATGGACTCTGTGTCATGGCCAACATATGGCTCAAAACTTTATGGGGAAGGTTGAAGGGTTGCCTGGTGATAACACAAAATTTGACACAATTATTTGTCCTTATACTTAGCATTTTAAGTGCCAAAATGATATGTTTCCAGCTGTGTTAATATGTATTTGTGATTTGGTGTCAATTGGTTCATTAGGACAAATTTCTGCATTTTCGGCCATTTTGGAGCAATTTCTATAATTCTTGCATAAATTAAGCTATACTTATCCAATTGATGTTATTCTTGTCTTGTAGGAAAGCTAAGAGATAGCTCTACAACTCTCATGAAGATTACAAGAGTTGAATCCGTCATTCGGTTATCTGAATTTATAGATGAAATTACTGCAGTTGCTACAGAATTCTGTCTCTCGGGCAGCCTGACCTTTATGCTTTCAGAAGACCATATCTTGAGTTGTAGAGATCCAAATGAGCTGAAACTAATACTAAATGGAAGATAAGATATAATGTCACAACTTTCATGAAGAATTCCCAAGCTGAAAGTGTCAAATTAGGTGTCAAATATTGGCTGTAATAGAGAGGTAGATCTGCTGAAACTGGGCTGATGCAGAATGGCTTTTAAAGCCCAAAATTTACATGGATCCAAAGCCCATTTCACCACCCCTTGCTCCAACCCAACTTCAACCAGCTGGAGACCTCAAAATGAG
>JANHAO010015439.1:0-14958 GCA_026873985.1 Saraca asoca | reverse complement strand
ATTTATTTAATGTATGAGACCTCTACACAAAGGGATTTTGGGGAGATGGGGTTCGGCCATTCTTGGGTTTCTGAGAAATTTTTTTGAAATTTCCCCTTCTTGGCTGAGCCCGAACTAACAATTTTTAATTCAAAAGGAAGAGATATAAAGAGATAATAGAAGATATGATTGAGATGGAAAGATAGAATAAAGATGAGTATGATATATGTATAAAAGTTAATTTAAAATAAGGAAAATAAAAATTAAGATTCTATAAAAAGGGAGAATAAAAAATAAGATTTTATCAAAATAGGATTTTAATTAAAAACTATTTTGTTTTTTTAAAAACTTTGATCCATATCTAAAATTGTTTGTCACTATCAAAAAAGGGGAGATTGTTAGCCTTACTAGGAAGATTGTTAATCTAGCTAGTATTATTGCTTTGCTATCAAAATTTCCTTGGTTTTGATGTTAAGAACAATTTTGAATTTAACAATATGTTATAATGTTTGTTATTTGTTTTGTAGGATCAAAGTGTATGAGATTCAAGAGATCTACAAATAGTTTAGCAATTATTTTATTTCTACTATGATCTTTTGTAAGTGAATTCAAATCAAATTTAGTTTAAGCAAATTTCTTATAATTGATACATTGAGGTAGGAATAAATCACTTAAAGTGAGTTAAAATCAAATATTTTTCAAACAAAATTTTCAAATGATCTTTCACAAATACAAGTTTTATAAAAACTATTTTTCACTATGTGAATCGATTTTGTTGACGGTGAAATCCAGTCAACCTAAAAGAAGTCTAGAAAACCCCAAACTACAGATTGATAATATAAAAGTAGAGAGAGAGAGAGAGAGAGAGAGAGAGAGAGAGAGAGAGAGAGAGAGAGGAAGAGGGAGGACAATGGAGGGACCAGGAGTTTTCTAACGTGATTCGGCTAAAGTCAATCCACCCCTACGTCCACGGTTATTATATTTCTTAGTCTATTTTGCTGAGTATTTGTATTTGCTTGTTGTACAATTCTATATTTCTTGCAGAACAATCATCCTTCTCTTTTTCTACAATGATCTCCACCCCTATTTATAGTGGCTAGGATGTTACAAATTGAATGTAAAGCAATAACTGAAAATAATTAATTAATTGTAAATTGATTCACACAAGTTGATGTCTGCAAATTGATCATGCAAGTTGGTTCCTCCTCAGGTTTAAGCATCATGAACTTTTAAATGATAGTTGGAGAAGTGTGCTTCAAGCTGTAGGCTGAACTCTTAATGACCTGAGGTTGTTGTTTTGATCTTTATTTGTCCAGTGACCTAAGTTTGCATTTAGCGAGCTCGTGCCTTGCTCTAGCAACTTCAATGCCGGTTAAGCTGGGTCCTTATCTACTAGATTTATCCATTAGGCTTTTATCAACCTATTTGTGTGATTCCAAGATTTATCCATTGGGCTTTCACCAAGCTATTTGTATGATTCCAAAAATACCCATAATAGATTTATAGTGAAGATCTTGTGAAATTGTACTCGAATCAATTCATGAAGAAAAGTTTTGAAAAATGTTTCTTATTGAAGGTTAGGAATTTTTCCTAAATCGATTAGGTAATTGATTCAAGACCTATTCGTATAATACTATGATTCAATTCATGCATCGATTCAGTCATGAACTTCTTTATGATATTCATAGATGAATCGATTTATAAATTGATTCATTAGTTGGTAATTGCTACGAATCGATTCACGGATAGAAAGTTAGTTATTTTTCAAATGTTAATTACAACACTGTAAATGCTCCTTATCTTATTTCAAACTTTACAAGTTTTATCAGTTTTCATATTCTTCAAGTGTGAAAAACACAAAGCTAATAGAGCTAAATCAGATTTATCATCTACCTCATTAGATTTCACAATTCAAAGGATCTTGAATAAAATTTGTGAATAATTCACATTAGATATTTGAGATATTCATCTCAAATAGTGGTATTGTATTTCTAACCCTATTTCTTGATTTTATTTTAGATTTCTAGGTTGATAGGAATCAAAGATACAAAGGAAGAGGTTGATCTTTCCTTTGTATTTTCTTTAGTTGTGAGATTGATCATAACTAGTTGAAGATTGTAATGAATTCTTAGAATATCTATAGGTTATGAGGTTGATCATAGTTTGTATGAGATAAAAGAATTTTTGTATCTAAGTTAGCAAGAGCCCAGCTAAATCTTATGTTATAGGTTAGCAAGGGCCCAGTCTAAATCTTATTGTAAAACTAGGGTATAGAAGCATAGTTAATTCCTGTTGTTGTTGTTATTAAAAAGAGACAATCTGGTTTAGGATTATCCAGTGAATGTAGACTTCATCTACGATTTCAGATAAAGTTAAACCATTTTAAAAATTCTTGTGTCTTAATAGTTCTTTACTATTCTTTATGATTCAACACAATTTATCTTTACTGCATAATTGCATTTCTACTGTAAATAATATGCTAAAAATTGTTTCTGCTATAACAGTTTTTGGTTTAAACTATTTCTGCTACATTCCTATTATTCTGCTATGCTGAATTTCAGTCTAATTATCTAATTGAATATGTTATCCTATATCACTTCTTATTAGTAATTCCAATTAAGTTCTTAATTATTCAATAAGCTTCCAAAAATAACTTTCTTTAAACACTTCCACTTTACAAATAAAAAAGGATCTAATCTATTTCAAAAGAATATATATTTTACATTTGTAAAAAAAGGCAAGATCTATATTTTTTTGGGACCTACAATAAAAACACCAAATTAACATTGCAAACACTCTCATAAATCAAATCTTCAAAACACACGATCTCTTTATCTGTAGGCATCTCCATCATTTGTAGAAACACAAAACCTCACAAACACTTTATTGGCTAGATATTCAAAACACACACAACAAGTACTTTTCATAACTAATAATGATATCTTCATTAATTTTCTTCTCCAAGCATGCATATAGTATAGGTACTCTTCCTCTTTCCTAGCACTAATATCTTCTCCAAATCTTCATATTCATCATCAACTGCAACTCTTTGACTCTTGCATAGGCCAACAACATCACCATTCATCATTCTTAACTCTCTCAAAGTTAGACTTGCTGCCTTCCATAGTATGCATCATCATTCATCATCCTTAACTCACCTCTAGAATTGAACTAGGATCATCCTTAGCGACATCACAATTCATCATCCTCAACTCCTATGTAACGTCAAACTAGATTCTTTCTATCTCAAATTACTACTCTCACATGAGACTGAAACATGCTCTGATACTTGTTGGAAAAAAAATAAAAAATATCCCTACTCCAAACAAACTAGTATTAGGCAATTAAAATAATAAAAGTAGCACAATAACACATAAACCATTTTACACAGAAAAACCTCAAACTCTAAGGGCAAAAATCAAGAATGAAAAAAGATTCATTATATTATCAAGATTACAGGATAATATGTGTGAAGATTCCTAACCATAATCCCATAACTTCTTAACCATTATCCCTAATCACTTCTAGACCTTTATGACGGTTCCCACATAACTTGTATAGGCACTCAACATTATCTCTCTTATACCTCAAATTCTTAACCAATACAAATATTTATAACCAAAATATTTGATTAACAAGTATTCATAATTTTATTCTAAGACAAAAACCTAATTTGAATAAAAAGATAATTCATAATTAGAAACTAACACTAATTAATAACAATTAGAATTTGAGTCAAATCCAACAAAACTTTCATAAAAACTCATAAATTTTTTAAATATGTACCAAAGTATAACCTTAATCAGCAAATTATAGATAAGAATGTTTAATCGTATTAAAGTATGAAGTTCTCGTTTTGAATAACTTTGGAGTTTGCTAATTGACGATTTTCTATTTATGATCATTCAATCCATAGTGGTTTGGTTAATTTTAATAAGAGAAGAATCAATTAATTAAAGTAAATTGAATAAATAAATAAATAAAATCATATTAAATGCATGTTTAGATGGTATTTTAGTGGCATAGCGGCAAGGGGACAAGTTTTTTTATCCCATTAAACTTGGAAGGATAAAGATTAACCATTGTTAATTACTTGAAAGAACAGCTTGTTTAAGTGACAAACTATTTAACATAAATACATAATATTTTGAATTTAAATTTATGTCATTGAAAAAAAAGTCTAAATAATAATAATAGACGTCATACATGGCATTTAGGTTCGGATCCTTTTGTTTGATTTAGGTTAATGATGAGGCTTTTGAAGGGGAAAAACAATGCATAAAAATATGTTAAATTGGCAAGATTTAATACACATACACACACACACACTACATAGATTTAATAGTGTTTTATACGTTGAAATTGTATCATTTGTTGGTAAATTAATGCTACTTGTTAATTGGCAAGCCATTATAAAAGAGATTAATTCATAAAAATGTGATATAAGCTTAATTATAATTCATTTATTCTTAATTTACCCTTAAGTATATTCCATTTATCCTTAATTTAACCATCTTGCAATACACATGTTTGCTATGATGCTATTTGTTGATGTACATATCTAGTCAACTAAAATTCAAAGCCCCAACTGCAAATCGAGAATGCAAGTTAACAAGAAAGGGAGAGGAAGAACAAGAAGATATCAAAAAGTTTTTAACATGATTCAGCCTAAATCAATGCCTATGTCCACGACTATTCATTTCTCTGTATATTTTCACCGAGTAATAGTATCTGTTGATTGTCTATCTACTATACAATTATTTCAACCCCTATTTATAGTTGTTGGGGTGTTACAATTTGAATGCAATGAATCATGAATTGATTATATGATGGACAATATTTGATTTGGAAATGGATTTTCATAATTAATTTTCAATTGTCATCCTCGACGACTTAATGGCTGGGAAAACGTGCTTCAAACTATCTTGTCCTCAATGACCTGAAGCTACATGATAGGTTGCTTTGACTCTTGTTGACCAACGATTTGAGTTTACATTTGATGACTTGATGACTTACTCCAGTGACCTCAATCTTGGATAAGCTGGGCCCTTATCAGTTGGCCTATCCATTGGGCTTTTAAGAGCCCATTTGTATGACTCCAAAAATACCCACAACATCATCCTCCAACTCTCAGTGCGATCTATGGACTGGGAGTGTAGTTTGCTAGTAAAAGCTAGCGATTACGATCTACCATGCTATTGTTTAGACTTCTGTCACATCACTTTATCTATGCCAACCCATGCCATCATTACCCTATTCAATGTGCGTGTTTTTTCCATAACTATTAAAGTGGTGATGACTAAGCCTTATTATTCGTTGGACCATCAAATCAAGGATAGTTGATCAGTTTCTAGATCTAACGGTGAGGCTATGTGAGCTATATAAGGTGACAAAAAACCTTTTTTCCCTCTTGTCATTTTTGAAACCCCACATTCTACTTCTTTCTTTTCTCTCAAACTTATAATCATCACCATTTTTCATTTTTTTGCTTTGCCAATTTTGCAATAGAATACTTTGGATTCAGGTTGCTAGTGACCAGTCTTGCGTATCATTCCCTTCTCATAACTCCTCTCATCCCATTGATATAGTAAGTTCTCTCAGCACACTCTTAACTCTAAGCTTCTGTTCTTCATGAATGCCTTACTCTGTGAGTTTTTGATGTCTTGACGCTTGGAGAGTTTAGTGGTGCATGCTTGTTAGTTGTTAGGAAATTTTATGAGTTGGTTGATTATATTGAATGCTTATTTGCACACCTTTTGTTTTTTGTGGAAGTTGGCATGTGATCTATTTGAAAAAATGCTTATAGGTTTTAGGGTCCGTAGATTATTGAATTTAGCTTTCTACCTATTTCTCAGGTTTTAGCGACCTGATAGGCTCATTGGTTGAGCCCCCTATATTTTGAATGGTCTAAGTTTTAGGTGTGGTGATATGAGGCATGTATGACCTGTTGTATAGGAAATTCCTTGTTAGCAGATAAAAGCCTTAGCTTTTAGGTATGGTTTGCTTATAGCAACCTGCATGTTCCCTCTTCTGTGTAGATGTTTGTAGTTCATAAATGTTGTAGTCACCAAGTAGGGAGTGCTGACATTCCTGACTTTCTAAATCGGAGTGAGAAGCATGTGCATGTCATCGAAGAAGCAGCCTCTAGGAGTGGCAAAGTCACAAAAGAGTTCGTAGCTTATCTTGACCCTACTCAGGGTCAATAAGCCACTAGGAGACAGAAGCCTCATACTTGTGTGGTGTTTATTCATCATGCTTTGACTATTAAGCTTAATGAGCTTGGGGCAATAGCTCTGACATACCACTTCCCTAAGGGCTATCGCATCATGGCACCCTCACCTGATGACCACGTGGCTTATCCTCCTCCAGGGTTCGTTGCCATTAACACCCATGATCTTGATGCTAGGCTTAGGTTCCTAATTCACCTTTATATTACTAATTTGTTAAATAAATTAAAACTTTGCCCCTTCCAGCTCACACCCAACTTCTACTCCTAACTCATCTCCCTTGCTCTTCTTTATCTTCAAAATAACCTCCTACCTTCTTCTGTAAGGGTTTTCTACTACCTTTATTGTATTAAGGGTACAGGTAATGGCAAGTTGGGTTAGCGAGATAGGATATACTACCTCACAGCTCACCAAACCGACCACAAGAAAATTTTGCCCCAAGGTAATGCAAAGGGCAAGTCCAATGTAGGGAACTATAAAACCCATTGATTTTATATTTCTTACCCATCTCTTCTTCATCTTCGCAACTTTAGGTTTGTCCTCACTCCTGGTAAGTGAGTTAAAGATGTGTAAACTTGCATGAGTACATATATTTATTTTTTGGTTTGACATTCTATTTCATTTTATAGATGGAGTTGGTATGGACAAGCTAATATTAGGGGTAGAGGAAGTTGACATGCTTAACTAGTTTGTTGCTGTGGATTGCCTCAAGAATGACCTCAAATTTGATGAGGACCTCCTGCGCTCTCACAAGCTTAATGTGGCATTAAATGTCGAGCTCCTTAATAGCACCAAAGACATTAGAGCTCACAGAATTAAGGTGGTTGGCCCAGCAAAATTTTAGGTGTACATAGATATGGTGAGGCTCAACCTTCTCATGCCACAAAACCCTTTTTCTACTCAGTCTACTGACCCTGCTGCTGTTGTGACCACATTAGCTCATGTTGTTACTGTAGCCCCTACTGTTGCTAGTTAGCTTCTTCCTTGGCAGTAGCAATAGGGACCTCGTAGGCACTAGTTCCTACTTCGCAACTTGAGGTGGTCGAGGTCCCAAATGAGCCGGTGAAAGCTCTTGCTGGTGTGGGTTTAATTACTCCTAGTGATGCGGCGAAGGCAAAGTTTCCATCCAAGCCCTTTACCAAGAAGCAAAAAGTAGACAAAGGGAAGGATATGGTGGCCATAACCGAACAAGTTACACTTGAGGTCATGCCCTAAAAGTAGTTTGATGACCTTGGCCCTAAGGCAAGGGATTATTATGACTTCTTTCGAGAGAACGTGGACCTGATCCTGGGGACCCACACTAAGCCATTAGAGTTGGAGGAGATGTCTGGTGAGGGCTTGATGGGCTACATAGCTCATCATGGTATACTAGCAAGTTCAATTCTTTTACCTCGATTCTTTTGCTTTTTTACAAGGTAACTTAACTGTTTGATTTTTCAGAGCGCACTGGGGGTGATAAGGCTAAAGGATGAGCTTTTATCTTGGGAGGAAGATAAGAAAATGCTTGAGAGCGACCTGGCCACCATGACAATTGAGGCGTTGGGGCTGAGGAACAAAATGCAGCTACTTAGGACCCAGTTAAGAAACACCAATGTGGCCAAGAAGGAAGCTGAGAAGGCTCTGTCTTGTGAGGAGGTAAACCATGAAGCTGTTACGCCCACCCTTACTTCAAATTTCAATAAGGTCATCGACGAGCTATCGTAAGTGAAAGGCAAGTTGGATGCAGTGGTGCGGCAAGCTGAGGCTACTAAAAAAGAGAAAAAAGCCATGGTGCAACTAGTAAAGGCCGCGAAGAAGGAGAAAGAAATGGCTAGGAAGGAGGTTACTTAGGCAATAGGGGAGACCATTCAAGTTAGGGCGGAGACCGCTGCGTTAGTCGCGAAAGCAAATGAAGATATGGTGTTTAAAACCACCGTTGGCTTCTTGTACACTTTGTGGAAGGAGCAATTGGAGATGGATGTCTCTTTTTTTGGTGGGGATGTTCACAAGGCCATTAAGGACTTCGAGGAAGCCACGAAGGCATCTCCTCCATCTAAGGGTGCGAAGGCCATAGGTGAAGTTGCTCCTGCTCAGGGCACACAGGTCACTAGTGGAGTTGCTCCTACTCAGAATGTAACTCAAGAAGAGAGCAACTCTCAGGTAGTGGAGATAGCTACGGTGGTTGCCGATGATTAAATGATGGATAACCTGCTCGCCCCATATATCAAACCTCCAATCCATTAGAGTACAGCTCCCAAGGACCAGCCTTCCTTTTAGGTCACGGCTACTGCAATCAAAGCAAACTTCTCTTGTAATTTTGAGTTTCATTTTTTTAATTTTCATATGTACATTCACCTCATTAAACAAGGTTGTTAATGAACTTCTTCTTATATAATTTTCTTCCTTTATTATTTTAAGTTTCAATAGTAGTCAACTTCAGATAAAATAAAAAAAATAATTAAATTATAACTTTGTTAATCATGATGATAACGAAAACCACCAAGTTAATGCCAAGTTGAATGCTTAGTAAGTCACAGATGATAACTCAAAGGTTAGCATGAATGTGCCTCAGCTGACAAACCATGGCTTAACAAATATTAGCCAAGTTAAATGCCCAATAGGTCACAAATGATAACTCAAAGACTAACATAAATGTGCCTTAACACATAAACCATGGCTTAATAAATATTATTCAAGTTGAATGCCTAGTAGGTCGCAAATGATAACATATAGGTTAACATGAATGGACTTCAGCTAGCAAACTATGACTTTGTTTAGGTTAGAACTAAGATGAATGCTCAGTAAGCCACAAACAACGACTCTCAGGTCGACTTGAATAGGCCTAGCTAGTACACCATGGCTCTTTTAACCTTGAGAATTGCTTACTTCTTGTATAATACTTTGCTAAAAATTTATTTAAAAATTAGTAGACACAGACGTAAAAATTTGAGGAAAAACTTGGGTTCTTTTATTAATATCTAAATAACATTATAGGATTAAAAGGGTGAGCTTAAATTTATATAAAATATAGGCTTAGATGTTCAACATTCCAAGCTCATGAAACTTCAGCTCCATTCATATTTGTTAAGTGATAAGCTTTATTTCCTAAGTCTTCCTTGATAATGTATAAGCCCTCCCAGTTCTGACCTATTATCCCATCATTGGCTTTACGAGCTCTAGTAAGAATAAGGTACGGTACAAGATAACCAATTTTGTAGTTTTGAATTTAGAACTTTTTGTTGTAGTATCTTGTGACCCATTACTGATAGGTCGCGATCCTGAGGCAAGCTATTTCTTTTGTCTCTTTTATGAGGTTGACATTTGCAATGAGCAACTGATTGTTATCCTTTAGATTGAAGGTAGCTCTTCATTGTGAAGTTATCTCAAATTTTGTTGGGATCATGGCCTCGGATCCATACACCATTGAGAAGGGAGTTTCTCTTGTGGTGCTATGAACTGTGGTTCTGTAAGCCCAAAGCACCTTCTACAGCTTATCTACCTATATTCCTTTTTTGGCCTCTAACCTTATCTTCAAGATCTGTTTGATGATCTTGTTAATAGCCTCAACTTGTCCATTGGCCTGAGGATAGTCTACAATTGAGAAACTCTTCATAATCTTGAGATCGTTGTAGAACTTGATAAATTGCTCACTGTTAAATTAGGTCCCGTTGTCAGTCATGATCTACTGAGGAACTCTAAACCTATAAATAATGTTAGTCCACATAAACTTTTCAATATTTGAGGTAGAGATCTCCGTTAATTTCTTCGCCTCTACCTACTTGATGAAATAATGCACAACAACCACTACATGCTTGCACTTCTCGTGACCTATCGAGAGTGGTCCAATTAGGTCCATGCCTTAACTCATGAAGGGCTATAGGCTAACCATCTATTGCAAGTAGGATGGTGGAGCTCGTGGGACCTTGGTGAACCTCTGGCACTTGTCAAACTTCCTAACGAGGTCAATGGTGTCTTGCTTCATTGTAGGCTAGTAGAATCTTTGTCAAAGTACTTTTTGAGCTAGAGATAGCCCATCAGCATGATTCCTATAGTGGTTGACATGAATCTCCTTCAGGACGATGTCATAGTCGTGGCCATCTATACATCTTAAGAGTGGAGCTGAAAATTCCCTTTTACATAGCATGTCATTTTAGATGCAATATCTAGTTGCTCGAGCCTGCAAATGACATGCTTTTAGCTTATCTTATGGTAGCTTACCATCTTGTAGGTAATCCAAGATTGAACCCATCCATGAGTCCTACGCTTCTTCAATTGCCATCACAATATCTTTCTGTTCCATGCTTGGTCATGAAAGGAACTCCATTGGGATTGCCCCTAAGAAGTCTACATCTTTGGTTATGGCCAAGTAAGCTAATGCATCTGCATGCAGGTTCTAGGCTCATGGAATCTGATTGATCTCATACCTCTAGAAAGAACCATGTAATTCCTAAACCTTCTAAAGGTAGATAGCCATTTTCAACCCCCTTGTCTGATATTCACCCCGTACATGACAGACTATAAGCTGGGAATTACTAAATATCTTCAGATTTTCAACTCGTATCTCTTTTACTAGGTGGAGCCCTGCCAATAGTGCTTTGTATTTTACTTCATTATTTGTGGCCTAAAAACTAAATCTTACTGCACAGAGGATTTTATATCCTTCTAGGCTAATCAGAAGCATTCCTGCCCCAGCCTTCTACTCACTCGATGACTCATCAACATACAACTCCTAATATGGACTGTTTGAGGCCTTTGCTTCCTCTTCCGTGGGCCCTATGAATTCTATAATAAAATTTGCCAAGGCTCACCCTTTGATTACTGGTCTTGGCTTGTACTTAATGTCGAACTGGGCTAGCTTGACTACCCACTTGAGTAGATGACTTAAGGTATCTATCTTTTGTAAGATCTGCCTAAGTGGGAACTGCATGAGTACTTCAATACTATGTGCCTAAAAGTAAGGTCACAGCTTCCTTTATGTGATCACGAGGTAGCAGGCAAGCTTTTCCATCAGTGACTAACTTGTCTCAGCATCTAGCTGCCTCTTGCTCACATAATAAACTGAAAATTGAGCTCCACATTCTTCTTGTATTAAGGTTGCACTGAGAGCACACTGAGATACTTCTAGGTAAACAATGAGCTTCTCACTTTCCTTTGGTTTGGACAAAAAAGGAGCTTGACCCATATATTCCTTCAGTTGCTAGAAAGCAACCTCGCACCACTTTGTCCACTCAAACTGCTTTGCTTTCTTTAGTACATCGAAGAAGGGAATGCACTTATTTGTCACTTTCGATATAAATCTACTGAGTGCTGTGACCTGATCATTAAGGCTTTGTACATCCTTGATTCCAATATGGGATCTCATGTCAATAAGTGCCTTGATATTCTCAGGGTTTGTCTCAATTCCCCTATTATTAACCATGAATCTGAGGAACTTTTTTAAAGTCACCCCAACTGCACACTTGAGTGGATTCAGCTTCATTTGATATCTCTTCAAAATTTGGAACATTCCCCCTAGATCACGCACATGGTTAGCAACTTGTTCAAACTTCACTAGCATGTCATCTATATATACCTCCATTATCTTCTCGATTTGTTCCTCGAACATCATATTAACTAACCGTTGGTAGGTCACCCTTGCATTCTTTAGTCCAAAGGGCATCACCTTATAGTAGTATAGCTCATGGTTAATGATGAACGAGGTGTGCTCCTCATCTTGTGAGTTTATGGGTATTTGATTGTACCTTGAGTAAGCATCCATGAAGCTAAGGAGTTGATGACCAACAATTGCATCCATGAGCTAATCAATCCTCAGTAGGGGGAAGCTATCCTTCGGACATGCCTTGTTGAGGTCCATGAAATCAACATAGGTTCTCCATTTCTCATTCTTCTTTATTATGAGCATAGGGTTGGCCACCCAAGTTTGGTAGTGAGCTTCTTGGATAAACTTGTTAGTTAAAAGTTTATCTACTTCTTCCTTGAAAGCAATGTAATGCTCAGCCATCATTGACTTCCTCTTCTGGAGAACTAGCTTGTGATGAGGGTCAGTGTTGAGCTTATGTGAAATGACCCTGGGGTCAATCCCTACCATGTCCTCATGATTCTAGGTGAAGACGTCCAGGTTCACTTTAAGAAATTCAGCTAGTTGTGTCTTCACATCTAGAGACAAGTTTTTTCCCAACATAAGGCATCTTTTATCATCTGTCTCGCTGACCTATACATCTTTGAGCTCCTCCACTGGACTAATTGCTTTGTCTACATCTACCTCATGGGGATCGAGGTCATGGTTGATCGCTGTTGTGTTCACAGCTCGTGCTTTTCTGCCAAAAAACTGCATTAACCTTCTTCCCTCTCACTCCTAGCTTGACTGCATCCTTGTAGCAATGCCGGGCTATATGCTGCTCACCCCGCACACATCCAACTCCATTGGGAGTTAGGAATCTAATGGTAAGCATCCTAGTTGATGTGACCATGTCTAGGTTATTCATGACAAGTCACCCCAACACCACATTATATGCTGAGGCACAGTCAATAATCAAAAAGTCTACTAGGACGGTGCCTTGGCGATCTGAATTCTCGAGAGTAATAGGAAGCTTAATTTGCCCTACTAGTACTATTGTATCTCCTGTAAAGTCATAAAAGGGCTATAGGGAAGGCTTCAATTGGCTTGGGCTAAAACCCATATATTTAAAGCATCCCTTATACATAACATTATCGAGTTGCCAGTATCAATCATTATTCTTCACATCTCAGGATTGCCAATTCTAGCTCGAATGGCCAGTGCTCATTATAGGGAAAATATACTCCCTGTGCATCTTCTTCTATAAAGGTGATGCTATCCAAGGCCATCCTTGCTTTCGTGGTGGGTCCTTTATATTCACTGTGACTCGTGAACATGACATAATTTGCTTTTCGCACGTAGCATTCATGCAACTTGTTTAAGGTACCTACAATGTGAGGCCCACCATGGATTATGAACATGGTTCTCATTACAGGTGTCTGCTCTTGTTTAAGAGCCCGTTATGGCTAATGCTATACTGGTTGCTAGGGCTATTGAGGTCGCTATCCTGCAGGTCACCACACATAGTCTCTCAAGTGACCTTTCTTAATTAGATCCTCAATAGTATCTTTGAATGCCCAATAATCTGAAGTATTGTGCTTAACTTCATTGTGGTAGGCACAAAACTTGTCTTTGTTTCTGAACCTGCTAGGAGTCCATATAGGGTTAGGCTTCCTGAAGTCCTCCCTATTCTTCTCCATCACAAATATCCTATCTTGAGTGTTTAATAGGATGTTGTAGCTATCATGGCGACCTTGACGCTGATGTCTCTTATTCCTGGCCTTCTTTGCAGCCTAATTATTGGAGCTATCCTTTTGACTCTCTTTGCTATTCCCACCATTTCTCATCTTTTTATTCTGGTTGGAACCACTCAGCTCATCCTTCCGATTGGACTTCTTAGGGCCAAAAATCTCCTCCTACCTTATCTCTTTGGTTGCTTGCTCATAAAACTCACCCAGGTCCCTCATCAGAGACTTGTATATGCTCTCATGCAACTTTCTGTCCATGTAGAGTCCCGCTGAGATTGCTATCAGGATAATCTTATCTAAGGGATTCTCCACATTATTAACCTCACATATAAATCTAGTCATGTAATCTTTCAGTGAATCATTCTGTTGTTGGAAAACCATTACGAGGTGGCAAGACGGTGCGAGCTACCTTCTCAGTGCCTTGTACTGGTTGATGAATCTCCTTTGGCACTTTTGCTAACTGTCAATACTGCAAGCTGGGAGACTCTTGAGTTATGTTTGAGGTATGTCTCCAAGAGTGACTGAGAAGACGCGGCACTTGACTAGATAATTGGTCGTCTAAAGATCCATCTATATATTGAATGCATCAAGGTGGTTGTATGGGCCACTATCCCCATTGTATTGCGGGATAGTGGGAATCTTAAACCTGTGAGGGAGAGGCTCTGTCTCAATCTCCTTGGTGAATGGTGTCCTCTCCTCATAATGATCACGACGGTCATGAGCCAGAGGGCGTTCCTTCGAATTGCTATACTGTCTGAAGCAGCTCTTCTACCATTGGGTCCTATGCGTCGGATCGTTGGTTGGGAGATCGCCAACTCCTTATACTTCCCTGATCGTGGGAGTTGCTATTTGGGGTTCTATGCCTTCTCCTGCACCTGCAATTTGGTGAGTATCAATATGAAATATGTCCCTAACTGGCCTTGTTAGACCCTCCAACCTGACACGAACCCCCATGTCACTGATTATCTCCATCATCATCCTCAAGCTGCGTTGTGACCCAAATATGCTCACAGGTGACCTCCACGTGTTTGTCCCTATCTGGGTTCACCCAAACCTTTGGGCCCATGGAGCGAGGTGTGATATAATCCTCGTGAGTTCGGTGGACCTCCGATCTGGGCTATAAGTCGGAAGAGCGAATTGAATCAGCGTGCTGAGGTACTTCTCTAATTAGCCTCTCCACTGGAGCTGACACTTCTTTTCATGACTGCTGGAGTATTTCTCTAGGTGCAGCGACCTTAACTTGGCTTTGCACACCATGGGCTTATGCCTGAGCTAGCACCTTAATCACATAAGCTAGTTCTCTCACTGTGTTCTCAAGTGTTTCCTGACACTGATGCCACTCTTGCACTCCATCAATCCTAGGAGCAAAAGCAACAGGTTGACTGTAAGAACGGGTCCAGCCAAAGAGGGGAAATTTCAAAAAATTTTCAGACAGCAAACCCCAAAGAGGCCGAACCCCTTCTCCCCG
>JANHAO010015438.1:0-14822 GCA_026873985.1 Saraca asoca | reverse complement strand
AAAAGGATTTGTCCACTCACCTTGGACTCTAAACTGTCCACTTGGAGGAAATTCACTGTGACCTCACAATCAGGGTATCAACATCTTCAACACTTTTTCAATGAAGTTTCTGAAGCAATTTATCAGAAAAATTTCAAATTTTCAGAAGTTTCACACATAAGGGTTTATACACAATAAACTTGAACAAAAGATTTATTTCATAGTAATCGTGTATTAAGATTTCAAGTTTATTTTGTATAAACTTGGGGGGATTTATAATTAAAATTGTTTTAGCCAAAATTTCATTTTGGCCCCAATATTTCAGCTTATTCCAAAAGTTACCCCACCTAAAAACAAGGCTTTTCAATTAAGTCCTTGCCGAGAATTTCATTTAAGTCATTCTCATTCATTTTTCATTTTTTTTAAGGTATTACATTGTGATTTGCCAAACAACCACAATGGCAAGAGGAAGAATAACTAGGAATATTAATGTTGTTGCCAGCCAACCTAGGGATCTTGCTGGGCAATAAGAGTTATCACCAGAGGGCTCTGCTTTCCCGACTGTAGGCATATCTACTGCCCTTACAATGGGCGCAGTCAATAATATGGCACCCTCAACCCCTCACCGTCTTATTACTCTTGAGGCTAATAGAGTTCAAGCATGGCATCAACGTCAAAAGGCACTTGAAAACACAGTAAAAGAATTAGCCCAAATGGTTAAAGCTTTAGTTCAAGCGCAAGCTCAAGGAGCACAAAAGTAGGACCAGGTCGTGGCACTTGGAGGGGCCAGCGCATTAGTACAGTTCATCCTTCTCGCTCACAAGAAAGGTTAGAAGTCCGCTGAGTTCATAAGAGCCATGATGATTAAGAACATATGGATGTGAAAGATTTGGATAGGACCAACCAAGGGCATATCCCAAGTTATAATTCCCGCGATCATGAGAGCAATAAGAGCCAGTGATCTTCCAATCAGTAATTTAAAACATATGACCCGATGTTCAAAGAACTTCTCCAAAGGGTGAGATAACTGGAAGAACACCTTTAAGCTTAGGACAACCAATATCGCTATGAAGAGAAAACTCCATTTACCAATGATATAGAGAAGCAACCTCTCCCTCGCAAGCTCAAGATCCCTGCAATCTCGCAATACAATAGGGACAATGATCCCTATACCCACCTATATGCTTTAATGTGTGGATGGATCTTCAAACGACCAGCTCGCGGGTTAAGTGTCGCGTCTTCCTTGCTACACTGGGAGACATACCTTAGACCTAGTTTAGGAATCTCTTAGCTGTAGCATGCATAGTTGGGGAGAATTCTAAACAAGATTCATCGATCAGTATTTGAGGAGGTAACTCACATCGGCATGTCATCTCGCAATGATCTTTTAGAGGAAAAATGAGTTGTTAAAGGACTACATCACTCGGTTCAAGAGCGAGGTCAATAATGTAGAGAACCCGTCTGATGAGGGTATCTTGATAGCAATCTCTGTGGGACTACACAAGGAAGGAAAACTTTATGAAAGCATCTACAAGTCCCCAGTGAAAAATCTTGCTGAGTTTTATGAGTAAGCTGCAAGGAAATTAGGTGGGAAGAGACCTTCAACCTGAAGGGGTTCGATCAAGGAAGCGAGAAAAATGCCTCAAACGATAATGAGCAAAAGAGCCAGGGTAGCAACCTTGACTTCTAGGCCGCAAAGAGGGTTAGGGCTAAACAAGCCCAGCATCAAGGTTACTTCGAAGCTTATAGTGTCCTTTCTAATGCCCAGGACATAATTTTTGCAGTTGAAAGAGATAAAGAAAATTATGGGAAGCCTCCACCCCTTATAACTCCTAATAGGAGCAGAGGTAATAGAAGCAAGTTTTGTGCCTATCATAATGGAATTGGGCACCATAATTTAGAGTGTTAGACACTTAGGGATGCCATAGAAGACCTCATCAAGAGGGGTCACTTGTGAAAGTATGTGGTAAAGCTCTCGGGACAGTAACCCCAGCACCCCAGTGAGACCTTAACTGAGCATAAGCGTCCATAACAAAGATTATCTTTCAATTCTTTAACCTAATTTAGAAATGAGTAAACATATTTTGAATTTCTATACTAACCTTTACATGAAGTTTCAGTGAATTACCATGTAGGAAAGCAAGCTGTTTTCAAAAATGATTAAGTCTAGGTGCATGCAACCTCACCCGATAACAAGATTACCACTTGGTAACAAAATTACCACCTAGTTACAAGATAACCGCCCGGCTACAAGATAGCCACCTAGTAACAAGATAACCACCCAATTACAAGATAACCACTTGACTACAAAATAGCCACTCAGTAACAAGATTACCATCCGGTTACAAGATAAGCACCCAGCTACAATATAACCACTCGATAACAAGATTATCACCCGGTTACAAGATAACCACCCATCTATAAGATAGCCACCCGATAATAAGATTACCACCTGGTAACAAGATTACCACTCAGCTATAAGATAGCCACTCAGGATGACCACTTAGCTACGAGGCAATAGTTCAGACACCAAATTGCCCTCGTTATGACATAAGATCAACAATCTCTCTATGAAATGAGACCGTAATTTTAAGTGTGAATGATTTCTAAATATCATGACTATTCTAGGTTGCCATCTTGCAAACTGAGGCACCCAATGTCTGCTTTGGCACCATCACTTTAAACTTGGCACAAGATTACCAGCTAATCCAAATAGCAAAATCATAAAGGCATACCTTGCATGCGGCCTATTACCTGTAGCTCGCATGCAGTCTATTATTCGTAGCTCTCATATGACTTATTGCCCGCAGCTCGCATGCGGCCTATTGTTCCCAGCTCTCATATGACTTATTAACCACAACTCCTATGTGGCCTATCCAGACTTTTAATCTCATGCAAGCTTGTGTGCTCAAGCATATGGCCCTAATTCTTTTGCTAGCAAATTGCCAACATATGTTACCTGAAAATGGGTCAGTGTGGCAAATTAGTCATTTGAATGGCATGTATCCTTTTAAGTCATGAATCATTAGCTTGAATCTATTTATACGCACTTTCTTAATATTAATTAAGGTCGATTGACCTATCAAATGTATGTTTTATTCAAATACTTGTTGAGCTATGATTTATAGGAAACTATTTGTAATAATTTACGTATTTTCTGAAAAGCATCCATCATGATATTCATGAAAAAGCAGAGAAAATAGAGCTATCTTGTGCTTCTTGCCGCGAGGCAAATTCATACAAGGTTCAAAAATTCAGAATGAAGTTCAAAATGAAACATAAAAATTACAAAATCAATTCCTGGGAAGTCTAATCTTGAGGAATGAGACTCTGATGGGAAGAAGGCTCGGCATTTAGGGCTGACACAATGTCCCTTGACTAATCATCTGGGGCTACCGTGACCTGCAAACTTGTTTCTTAACAAATAGCATCTTTGGTTAGAGGACCTTAGCTCATGAACAATTCTTCTTTATGCAAAGACTTGGCTCTAACAGCCTTTTTTTTAAGCTCTCAACTTCCCTAAAGACCTCTAGTCTGAAGAAGGAAAAGTCCATATCTGGATGGCGCTTCCATAGAGTATACAAGAAAGAAGAGCTTGTTTTCGATTCTATATCCTCTGTTGCCTTTGCGATCTACTCGATAATTTCTGCTATGACTTAGTTGACCTCTCCTTAGTTTAAAGTGATCTCTTTCCTATTCACTTCAAGTTCAGCCTTGGAAACCTTTGCCCACTGTGTAGTAGCTTCAAACTTTTGTATTGTCGAGTCAAAGCCTTGAAGTGCTATCTCCTGGTCACTTTTCATTTTAGCCAACTCCTTGATGGCTTTGTTGAGCTCTAATGTGATAGCGTTATGATCTACTACCTCGCGAGCTCGAGCCTTTTTGACCTCTTTTTGAGTGACCTCGGCTTCTTTTGCCTTGCTCTCTATCTCTAATGCTTTGGTGGTCGTGATAGCCAAGTCTTCCACAAGCCTAGCATTTTTCTTTTATGAGTCCTGGAGTGTGTCCCCCATTTTCACCACTCCCAGTAGACCCTGGAAGGTCAAGTAGATCAAGTTAGATTTATAAAAAAGTAGAAATGGTTTCAGATAAAGACATGATTTACCAGCAATATTTCACGTGTGGCATATGCGTTAACCCCCCACTTGAGATCTCTGTCTCCAATGCTTGGGGCTAGTGTGTGATCTCAAAATGTCTAGCACATTCTTCTAGACAAAGTCAAAATACCTTTGTGTCTCAGGACTAAGGCTTGGCTGATGCTCCCTAGCTGTATCCTTGTGAGCCACTTGCCCTAAACCACTTGCAACCTTCTTCCCCTTAGTCACCATTCATTTCTTGGTAGGGGGCTAGATGACGTTGCAACCCCAACCACCACGGTCACTTCATGATAAGAGGTGGAAGTTGATTCCAAAGGGGGCATTACAATCACCTTGATAAGAGATTGATTTGGATCAGCAAGTGCTATTGCAACAACGGGCCTAGCGAGGTCGCAACGACCTCGAATTCTTTGGAATCATCAGAGGGTGGACTTTGAAAGTAGTTTTCAAAGCAAGTTAGGCCAATTTCCTTTATCTGGTGTGCTCCGATCTCCCTGGTAAGCTCAACGCTCAGTGCTAGAGCTAACCCACAAGCATGAAGGAGGTTGTCATCAAACTTGAAATCATTCTTCAGATAACTGGAAGCGGCAAACTAGCGTAGCACCTCAAACTCATTGGCTTCTAGCGTCAGCTTTACCTTGCCAGCTCTGGCTACAAAAATGAAACAAAGTGTCAAAGACAAAAAAATGAAGCACAATGACTCATGTAATCGCAACTTGCTTACCAAGAGTCAAAACAAAATCAAAATTGCAAAGAAGACGCAAGGATGGGCATAAAATATAGAACTAACGAGTTTTGTATTGCCCAATGTTTGATTTTCCTTTAGCATCCCCTTAAGGCAAATTCTCTTGAACTCAAAATTCCAAGCTGAAAGATAATAAATCTTATCCAGGGAACTTATATTCCTAATGCTAAAAAGGTGGCACAAAACCCTCGCGGATGGTGGATAAAAGTTACTTCTCAGGTACATAAATGCCAGAAAAGTGAGCTAAATATAAGAGTTTGGAGTCAGTTGGGAGGGGGAAAGTTTTAATTTGTTCAATAAGCTAATAATGAATGGGTGAATAGGGAATCTGAGCCCAACATCAAGGTGATGAGGGCTGATCGTAATAAACCCTCAAGGTGAATGAGCCACATAATTATCAGTAGAAGGTGCCATGAGACAGCAACCTTTGGGTATGTGATAGCTCTCTACTATGCTTTCGAGCTTGTGTAGCTCAATGGTCGAAAGACGATGCTTGAAAATCGAGTGATCCAAGGAGCCCTCAATGATCTATTGCCTCTCACCAGAGTCAAGTTGAGAGATAGGTCATCCAGTGACTTCACTGTCCCTAGGGACCATTTCAACTAAAGTGTGCATTGACCCCTCATTGTGAGCCAAAGATTCGAGCTCGTCGTCACTTCTTATTCAATGGCCTGACGTTTATGAGTTGCCATCTATATAAAACAAAGAAGAAAAAGGACAATGGTTAAGCCACTAATGGTAAACCCTTTTTAAGGTAACTATTCAAACTACAATCTTCCTATGCAGCGAACCATATACACCATGAGCCACCAGAATAGACACTTAAATCATCCAAAAAAACTTAGAAAGGTTCAGCTAATAAATGCCCACTAGACTACTGAGTCTATAAAGAAATAGAAAGTTTAACCTAACAAATCTAACATATTACAAATAAGCAAACAGAATGTCTAGTAGTAGACAAAAAACTATCATTAGACTGGACTACACTATACTAGATGTTCACAAACAAACTTCAAAAAGCCAGAATCTGGAGAAAGCTTACCACTTTGAAGAAATGAATCAAGTTCCAGAACAAGTATTGGCTAGAATGATAAATTCACCACTGCAGTAAAGGCAGGATCGATGAAGCATGAAATAGAATTAACAGCCACTGTTCGAAGGACCGTAAGGCAAAGCATTAGTTTTTCAGGAATATAGAAGGGACAAACATCTTGTTTCGATTCTTATAGCCTCAGATGTCCTACCATTTGATTCAAAAAGCTAATTGATTGCTTGAAATCCAACTGTCCATGAAAATTCTCAAAATAACATCTGTGAAATGATAGCCTTAGAAAAATGTGCACATTAAATGAAATAATGATGACAAGTGCAGACAAAAAGGCAAATGAGAACTTGAACAATGATGTCGCACTCCTCGGCCTTAATCAATGAACTGCAACTCCTAGTCCATGAAGCGAACTGAGAGTTGGGGGACTTATATTATAAGAGATTTCAGATCTTAGTTGAATGGTCTGGCAAGGGCCCCATGGAGGATGAGTCCAGTCCTAGAAAGGCCTAGATCATTCAAAGGGTACCTAGGTCACACAGAAGAGACACCGGCTCACTAGTTATGAGCTCGGGACATGAGGTAAGCCCTAAAGTAGGAATCTAAGCTCACTAAATGGGATTAGCCTTGGATCGTTGAACGAACAAGCCACGTCCAGGATACCCGTCCCGCGAGCCCAAGATCGAAACTAGCTCATGGGGCCATAAGTCACATAACACTTGTTCTAGTCTCAAATGAGTGACCTCCAGCCTAAAGTATGGTACAAGTCTAATCGAAAGTTAGAAACATATCTTCCTAACTGGCAAGCTAGCCTTTAATGGGAGACAACTACCTGCAAACCTCAGATAATAGAGTCTAAGCTATTTATACATAATTATTACATGATGTAACTGATGTACGAATTAGGAAATTTCCATTGTGACCTCCCCTACTTTTATAAATAGGAAAAAATTCCATTGTAAAAAGGGTCTTCCAAGGAATATATACAGAAGCTCTACCAAAATATAGAAGGAGAGGCCTATGTATTGTAACTCAGCCAGTCTGAACAGTGAAACCACCATCTAAGGACTAATACAATCAGCATGAACATAGGGGCTAAACTAACTTTAGCTGAACCACGATAAAAATGCTCCTGATGTCCATCCTTCTCTTTTTTCATTCTCTTTTTTGCTCATTCACTCACACGCTTGAAACTCACTATCTAGGTGTTAACTAAGATCCATGTTCTCTAAACTAGATTTTACCATCAATAATACTATATTTATACATTAAATTTTGAGCACATTATTTACAAAAATAGTTTTTCTCTCAAATTATTTTAGACTTTAAATTCAATGTTATTATGTAAGAAAATGTGTTAAAAATATATGTGTAAATATTATTTTCTATTTACTTAATATGTTTAAGAAAGATATACTCATAACAAAAAAAAAAGTAAATTACCATCCTATTATGTATAAGTCCTTCTTTTCCTTTCTTGCATAATCCCACTAATTAAATGAATATTTCTATTGCACAATTTCACCTTGCTATTTTGCAGCCAATTTCATTATGTGAATTGCAACACCAAAGGTGAGTTACATCATTCTCACCCAATCATTTCTAATTTTTAATTATCTCTTCCATTTAATACCATTTCTTAGTCTAATTCAAACATATATATAAATTTTTTTCTTTCTCTAATTATAAAATTTCTACCTTCAACTTATGCCAAGGAAGAAGAGATTAAGCTCGACTTTCACCAAATATGAACTTTAAATATTACATTTTATGTTCTAACATTTCAAGCATGATTTCTACTTAAACAGTAAGCAAGAAAAAATGCATGCAACATTTCAATCTAAGTCCTTAATTGCAAGTAAATAACACCAGAACCTCCACTATTTTTTATAGTAAAATAGGTGGAAAACAAAAAAATTTTCCATCTTTTTTGACATTATTCTCTATTAAAGGCTCTCTTATTTATTTTTTGGTATCAAGCTATCAACTTGATCAAGAGAATCATTCCATAATTAGTTTCTTGATATTATTTAGCATTGTTCACCAATTAGTTTCTCGATTTTATGTTACAATTATTCATTTTGAATCCAACATAATTCATAAATTTATTTTATAAATGTCAAGGTATTATTAGTCCATTTGTGATATTAAATTTGGGTTTTATAATGGTACTTGGGCCTATGGTGTACTAGGTATTTTTTGGTGATGGGTTGAATTATTACCCAGATAACATTTTGTAAGATAGGTCCCTACTCCTAAAATTCTAGTCTTGTTGCATTCATCCTGTTGGTTTGCAAAAAATGAACTCCTATTTCAATGATGGCTAAGGTTTATAGGAAGAGTAAACCTATCATCGTAATTAATATCATATGATGGATCAACTACAGAATGCGGGTAAACTCCTATGCTTATTTTATTTTACTTCTTCACATTCAACATTATGTCATGATAACATAGTTTGATTAATTCGTTTTGTCTAAAAATAAAAACTAGTTTATTAATTGATATCAGAGTCAGACAAATTATGTTACATGGTTAATGGTATGCGAATTGGTCAGGAATATTATTTAAATTGTATTATGATGATTGGTTAGCGGTTGGATTATTTCTAAATGCAGAATGCTATGAATTATTCAAGTTATTTTGTAGCTTTACATTAATAAATTAATGAATTTTTATACGGATATTATGTATAAATTTTTTTGAGTTTATTGCATAAATTAGTTTATAAATTTCTGTATGTTTGCTCAGTTATAAAGGTTGAAATCATAGACAATAATTAAACTTTTTTAGAGCAGGTTTTGATCAATTTGAAATGAATTTCATTATTTTTTTTTTTAAAATTAAATTATGGTTTTAATTCTATATGTATATTGGACAAAAACCATGTTTTAATTGGTGAAAATCATTAAGAAATCAAGCTTTTGATGAAAATTTTAAGAAAACCCATATGCTAATTTTGTGAAAAATTTAAATTTCAAACCTAAGCAATTTTATCAAGTTTTTGGATGAACTTTTCATAGGTTAGCCTTAGATTATGTTTAAGATGATAAACCCAAATTAATTTCATAAAAGATCCACTAGAATTGTTAATTTGAAGAAAAAATTTTGAAATAGAAAATAAAGTTAGTTTTTCAGTTAGACTTGTGCAAAATTGAAGCACAATTTTCAATTTTTTCTTCAAATTGAAACATGAGTTAGCCTTAGAATAATTTTGGAAACAAAAATTATAAAATATTTTGAAAGAAAATGACCTAAAAATGGCTAGAATTAAGCCGAGTCAAGAAATAGGTTTGGCTGACTCAATTATTGGGTGTTAGGTCTGAAAAGAGTATAGGCTGGTGTTGGTGCATTGCTATGTAGGTGGCGTGTGTAGGCCACACACCATGCTGCTAGCCTCTTCTGTAGTTCAGGTTTCATCAATGGCCTATTCTCTTTGAGGAAAATTTTTTAGGCATTTTTGTAGATTTTTCTAGAAATAAAAAAAATTTTATTTAATTTTTCTCATTTTATTTAAGTGTTAATTTGAAATTATTTGGGCTTGAAAATTTTGTTGTGATTCCTTCATTGATGAATGCAATATTTACATATTTTATGCATATTCTACATTTTGTCTTTTGTCATGATTATGTACAAATTAGAGTACTTATGATTAGTTTTATGATTTAGTCAGATTTAGGACGAATTTGGATCAATTCAATAATTTGACATCATTTCAAATTTTTGGTTGTATCTGGAATTCTAAACCTCTGATTGGCTTGATTCTTATATTAGTGAAAAGTTAAGAGAAATGTCTACAATTATTATGCAGAATCATAGGTCCAGTTTAGACATTTAGTAGATCAAAATCAACCTAAAAGTTAAAGCAGAGTGCCGACCCACTGATTCCTGAACTAGTCACAGTATGTTTATCATATTTGGAGGTCCAATTCTTCAAATAGTGTAGATTGAAGCCTACTAGATAGCTATGATCCGTATATACAACTTTCATGAAAGGTTCAAGGTGAACCGATGCCGTTTTGAAGGAGTTATAGGGTTGTGAAGGTAAAAGCCAGAATGTATTACGGGTTGGTCTACTCTATAGAGCTTGTTTTGGGTTTTGACTCTTGAGTTAGGTTAAAAACGTCCATTTTAAGCAAGGTCTGGGCCATTGGATTACTAAGAAGTAGGGTTGCAACTCTCATGAAGACACCAAAGTCTAATTGTGCCTTTATCTAAACCAATTTAGCAGCCTAAGTAGAAAAGATGAGAGTTAATATAAAAACCTAGCTGAAAGAGGGATTTTTTTTTCATTTACTCTTTTTCTCTAATTTTGTAAAGATGGATGAGTTCTTCTAGGGCAAGAATACTGGGCTTGTTTAGATCTTTTCTTTTCTTTTCTTTTTCATTTTTAATTCTCTTGTAATGAGTAGCTTAACTCTTTTTTCAATTTATGAAAAATTTTCTTTCAATTCAATTGCGATTATGAAACCTAATTTGTATGCTTGATTTATTCCTAATTTGTTACATATTGTTTCTCTGTTTTAATTACACAGGATGATTACCTAATAAGGCTCATTACTTGATTATCTGCTAGCTTTAAACTTCATATATCAAATTATTACGATTGTTCGGCAAAGTAGCGATTGGGTATTATGATTATGTACTGGTATATGATTATTCAATACCTAGGGGAATCATAGGATGGATTACATGATTATGCATTGGTATATGATTGTTATCTAATTTTAGTCTCTTCCTGTTCTTAATGCTATTATTAATTTGATTGGGGTGCTGGGCTCGAGTCAGTTAGCAATAAGATTTAATTTAAGTGGTAGGCTTGAATTAATGAAATTAGGAAAGAACGATAATGATTTAATTTGGGTGTTAAGCTTCAATTGATTCTTGACTAAGTAATCAAAGAGGAAATAATATATTTTGTGTTTAAGATTAATTTGAAAATTGAATGTATAAATCTTTCTTGAATTGAAGATTTTCCAATTGAATTTCTCTTTTTACAATTCAAATCCTATTTGATTGTTATGTTACTTTTACAATTATATTTTTGAACTATGTCTTAGATAACAAAACCCCTATCACTGAGAGCTACAATATGTAATTTTTTTGGAATTTTTTTGATATTGTGTGACAAAAAAAATTAATTTTAGCATATTTGTGTGCTTAAAGTATAATTTTACAAGAATCAAGTTAACACATATTATGCCATAAAATTTTTTGTAATTGTAATTCAGCCTATTGTGGACTAGTTGTATAAGATTTTGTTAATAAAATAATGATTAAAATTGTTTAGTTAGATTAAAAGAGAGTATTATGTTAATAATATTTAAATACCCCATCGGTATGATATTATTAATATAGTTTATTGGTAATAATGTGAGTGTAGGATTAAATATTATATTATTAAAATCTTAAATACTCTATATCGGAGTTAGGAAGAAAAATGCATCAAAGGGATAACAAAGAGAAGTCCAACTATGAAAGAAGGAAGGATGAAATGGCTGAACAACTCCACAAGCCTAAAAAAGTTTAATTCAAGGGAAATTACAAGTTCTGCAAGAAATATGGGCATAAGAAAACAAATTGCTTCGAGTATAAGAAATGGGTTAAGAAGGAGAAGAAAGGTACCTCTATAGCTTTAGTATGTTTGAGTCAAACACTGTTAATGTGTCATTGAATACTAGGTGGTTGGATATTGGCACCATTATCCATGTGACAAATTCTTTACAGGCACTAAGAAATCTAAAGAAGCCAAGTGATGCAGAGCTAATTGTCTGACTTGGAAATGGCAGTAGAGTACTAGTGGAGCATGTAAAATTGGTTTCATTATGCTTATCCATTGGTCATATATTGGAACTTAAAGATACTATTTATGTACCTTTTATACGGAGGAACTTGATTTTTGTAGTTGCTTTAGATTGTGATAGTTATTTAAGTCATTTTGGTAATAGGAAATTTGATTTCCTTTCTAATTCATGTGTGGTTGGTTTTGGTGCATTATGTGATGGATTGTACAAAATTAATTGACTTTGGTTTTGTTGACTCAATCAATACAATGATTAGAAACGGAAAGAGAAGCAAAAAATAGGGTACCCTAGAGCTTATCCATATTGACATTAGTGAAGTCATTATGCCTAACGCTGTGGTGGTTATAAGTACTTCATTAGCTTCACTGATGATTATTCTAGAATTGAATGAGTGGAGTTGCTCAGTAAGAAATTTGAATCACTAGATGCCTTCAAGTTATTCAAGACTGTAGCTAAGCTTTAACTTGGAAAGAAAATTAAATGTGTCAACTTAGACAAAGGTAATGAGTATTATGGCAGGTATGATGAGATTAGGAGAAACCCTAATCCTTATGCCAAGCAGTTATGGGAGTGTAGGATTAAAGCCAATTACACCATGCTTGGAACACTAGAATAGAATGATATTGCAGAAAGAAGAAACTAGACACTTATGGGCATCATGAGATGTATGTTAGCCCATTCGTTATTGCCAAAGTTCTTGTGAGGTGATGCCTTGAAAACTACTACATATATTTTGAATCAAGTTTCAAGTAAATCAGTATTTAAAAGCTCTTATGAGTTGTTAAATGGTAAAATGCTTATTTTAAGGCATTTTCACTTATGGTGTTATAAAGCTGAAATGAACCCATATATTCCCTTCATGAAGAAACTTGATTCAAAGAGCATTACTAGATACTTTATTGGCTATTGTAGTGGCTTGAGAGGCAACAAGTTCTATTATTTAACTCATTTCACCAGAGTTATTGAATCAAATAGAGCCATTTATTTTGAGAATGAGTTAGATAGTGGGAATCAGGTATCATGTATCACAACCTTTAGAGAAGAAAATTTTATGATCCCACTAGCACTATAACCCATTGAGTCATCTTCTATTGTCTCACAAGTTAATTTAATGCAACTAATGGTAGAAGATGTAGAGTTGAAGGAAATAGTTGAGGAAATTCCCTGAGGAGGTCCAATAGAGTTCACTGACCAATAATTTTTAATGATTATCTAGTTTACCTATAGGAGCATGAGTTTGATGTTAGTGAAGATACTCATTCCATTACATTTTCATAGGCTATATTTGATCCTAATTCTTCAGAATGGATTTGTGTGATAAGGGATGAATTAGCGTTAATGCATAAAAATAAGTGTAGGATTTAGTTGAATTACTTGTTGATTGTAAGGTAATTAAATGTAAATAGGTCTTTAAGACCAATTGAGATGCTTAAGATGAGATTGAGATATACAAGGCTAGATTTGTAGCAAAAGGCTACACTAAAAAAGAAAACATAGGTTATATAGAAACCTTCTTGTCAGTCTCAACTAAGGACTTATTTTGAGTTATTATGATGATGGTAGCTGATTTTGACTTGGAACTACAACAGATAGATGTGAAAATGACCTTCCTAAATGGTAACCTGTCAGAGACTATATACATGAATCAGCTAGATGGTTTCCAAGAGAAAGGCAAAGAATACAGTGTGTAAATTATATAGATCTATATATGGTTTAAAGCAAGTGTCTAGGCAATGATATCTCAAGTTTGATGGAATAGTGATTTCTCTTAGGTTTAAGGAGAATAGTAGACTAGTGTATCTATATGAAATAGTGACCCTCCTTGAAAATTGTTTCTATTTTTTAAGAAAATAGCTTAGAATGATTAATTTTGGATAAGTATTGAGTATTATTTTTATGCATATAGAATATCATACATATGCATAAATCATCCATGACATATAAAAATCCATTTTTTGCAAAAATATTCAAAAACCTCTAAAGGAGCAAATGATTGATCATTCGATAAAGGAGCAAGTGATAGCTCATTTAGAAAAAAATGATTGATGGTTCAAAAATTGGTTGTTTGTTCGGGTCAGTGTTATGAGAAAAGTCATAGGTGAGAGATGACTTTTCGTATCATTCCTTGTTATAAGCACTACATTTAAATGTCTAATCAAACATTGTTTTCTCTCTCTCATTACGTCACATTGAAAATTGTCTTTCACTATTTAAACTAACCCATTATCTCTCCTTTTATACAACCTATTTATTCTAGGTAGCTTATCACCCCAAGATTTTTCTTAAAATCATATTCATTTTTTTTACTTTAAAAACTATTTGGTCTCACTTTCAAAATATTTCCTATTCATTTTTTTGTTATTTCTCTCTTCAAATTTTTCTATAATATATGCATATTTCTTTGCGAATACTAATAATAATCTTTTCACTAAATATATTTATATTTCACTTTTAAGATATTAATTTTTTTACTTTTTATTTGTTTACTTGGTTAAATTTTTTAGGAAAACACTTCTTTCTCTTTTATTTTTTATTTTTCTTTTACTATTCATCATTTTCATCATTTATTCCTTCGAAACTTTCCTTTTTTCTTCAATAAGTCTACCTTTTTCCTAAAACACCTTTAGACTCCATCTTTTTTAATAAAAGTTCACTTTCCATCTAGTCCAAACCAAACCAAAGCCCTTTTCTTTACCTTAACACTCATTTTTTCCCACTCATCTCATCCTTTGCTTTTCTTTTTATAAGTACCAAACCTTCACCATCTTTCAAAACCACAAAATTTCTTAGCCTACATAACTTTCCTTAGCCAAAAGAAAAATGGCAAAAGAGAATGTCCAATCTTCTTAAAGAGATATAAAAAATGCCCCTGTTAAACGAATATATCATGCCAATTTTGAGAATAGAGTATGTATCACTTAACGGGTTGTTGTTGAAAAATCTCTCTCAAAAGTTAGGATTCAATTTTTTGAGTGGGTCAAGGAGATGGGTTGGGGATTTACTCTCAACATGAACAAAGAGTTCTGTGAGGGTTATACATGGTTGTTCTTCACCAACATTGAGCTTTAACCAAAAGACCCTAAGATTATGATGTTCATCAATGGTGAAGAAAGATAACTCAATGTTGAAATCTTGAATGAGATTTTGGGTGT
>JANHAO010015437.1:0-14822 GCA_026873985.1 Saraca asoca | reverse complement strand
TATGAAAAATATTTTTTACAATAATAATCTAATTTACTTACATTAATAATTATAAAATAATAAGAATAAAAAATATTTTATTTATCAGATATTAAATATAAAAATTATAATAAAAAATAAATATCCTTTATTTAAAAAAAATTATTTTTTTTTAAAATCATATAAATATATCCTTTTATGTCATTTTACATTTACTAACTAGTTAACAACTAATTTTACTAAACACTTTTAATTTAATAAACTAGCTTAATAGTTTTCAACTTTTAATTAAAAATTACTTTTTCAACTTTCAGTTAAGTTTTTAACTAATATATCAGCTATTTTTATCAAATATAACCTCAAGAGGGAACAAGCTATTAACGTTGACAAATGCTGCCTTCAAAACTATACAGCACATAACGTATCCACAAAAAGACCAATCACAAACTCACCAGTCAGAATCGACGTTGATAAACGTGCTTCAAAATATCATCTCATGTTGAAAGCAATCCCCTTATTGAAAAATGCTTACCATGCTATCAGAACTTTGTAGAACTCAAGAAAATAATTAAAATTATAGATCCTCCCAGTGTGAAGCTTTAGCCCAATCAATTTCCATTCCTTGAACAACGTTAGCAGCGGGCTCATAGGCCATACTAGTTTACTGTAACTATTAGGTTTAAACTAAATTAACAAAAGATCTCAAGTTCTTTGGTCTTTTAACATAGAAAAAAAAAATGCAACAGAGATATCCAAGTATTCTTTTCCTTTTTCTCTTTTGGCCAAGATATCCCATTTACACTTATTATAAACACAGTACCCATTTTAAATGTCAAAACTCAAGTACTAAAGTGAGTGAGCAATTTACTCGCCTGAAATTGTGTTCTCGAGGTTGAGATCTTCCAATCAAAATGTGCTGCCACCACTACATCTTAAACTTTCTTATTCTAAACTTTCCTCATCCTTCAAGCTGCTGTGTTCGGCCCCAGTTGGTGGCAGCCGTTGCACTCAACCACGGTGCAGCAGCAGCTGGAGCAGTGGAGGCAGCTGGATTCCCGCGCTCATGGGTTGAACGGTGGCCGGTTCCCTCCGGTGATACTGCGACAATCCTCTGCTACAACCCCATCCAAACAGAGCAGTGGCTGTCTGCTATGTATTGATCGGCCGTAGCTAATGTAACTAGTGCTCTTCTTGCCGCAACAGCTAGGACAGCAACCAGCAAACCAAAATGGCCGGAGCAGCAGAAAATAAACTGCTGTGGCCGGTGCAGCTGGCGTGTAGGAGCTGGTCACTTCGGTGAGGTGGGCATCCAATGTCTCCTCCAACTAGGCTCTCCTCTCCACTCTTGACCAGAATAGTCCTCGGCTACAGATTAACTCGGCCAGGACAGATGAAACCCTGTGGTGGCGCCGCTGTTATCAAAAGGCCGGACGTCCTCGGCCGTAGCAGAGTCCAAGTAGGGCAACTCTGCACCACTCAGTTCCCACATGCACCGCTGGCGGCCAGCTTCAGCACGGACAGCCTCCGGCAGATGTGACTGGTTCAGACGGTTGCAGACTCCGCGGTGGCTTGCGTTGGGGCGTTGACTCTGCGGCTGCTTCATTCGTGGTGGCCGAGACGCTCCTCTCCCTGTTTTTGTTGTGGTCTCTGTTCGTGCAACGGAGAGTAAGTTTTTTGTTTTTCTTTTTTGGTTTTGTGGGGGGAGGGGGGGGGGGGGCGGTTTCCTTTAAGACGCAGGCCGAACGGCCATTCTTTCACACAAAAGGGCCGGTTGGGCTTAGCAAAACAAAAGGGCTGACACCCCCCCGGGCTCTGCTTTTTCAACAAAATTAATATTCATTTGTTTTTCATAATATTTTATTAAAATAGTTGAATAAGTGAAAACACTTAAATCACATATTATAAAATTACTTTAAGATACCTTTTGCAAATCTTACATTTATAAAATTTAGATATTCGTAGTTTATAGAGAAAAAAAAGAAAATCTTTACAATAGTTATTTACTTGAAAGCTTTTGGATGTTACAAAATTATTAAGTGATATGAGAAAAAGAAATTGGAGAGAGAAATATCAATTAATATTTATTTCTCTGCTTCCTGGAAATATAAATTTAACATTGTTATGCCACAATTTGTGGTATAGCAGCCTGGCACGCAAATCCTTCCATTGCATGCAGACTCCGTGCCTATTGTCAAAATCGAAATTAGTATTTTTTGACTCACAGAGACAGAAAGCAATAGGTGAGGCCTTATTTTTCTCAAAAATTTGCATAAATTTTTATAGTTGAGACAGAAGATTCTACTTCTTGAATATTTCTCCAAAATGGAATAAAACACGATTGTGTAATAGTCAATCGACGCCAAGTATTCTTAGGGTCAGAATTCTTAAAGGTCAGAAGAAACTGATGATAAGGATCATCATCAATTGATAACAAGCATACTGCATACTTAATTCTCATCATTGCCTCAGTCATAATTTTGTGCATTCCTTAGAGTCAAATCTTTCCCAATAGCCTTGAAGACGAGGTGATATTTTTAGCTCTTGGGATTTGTTGTTCTGGCTACCGACAGATTTTTTATGAGCTTTGCCAGCCTTTGAACTTGCTACAATTTCCAAGGAAATTCATCCACTTGCTCTCAACTCTCTTAGCAAGACCGGAAGTTCTAGCAGAGGCCGCAGCTTCTTGCAATACATGACATTGAGAGTTCTCAACTTAGAAAGAAGATTGATGCCTTCAGGCAATGTCACAATATTGCTTTTACATAGAGACAATTATTTAATGTTGTTAAGAGGCCAAGACTTCAAGAAGTTCTAATAAATTTGAACAATTGGCCAAATTAAGTATTGTCATGGACACGGACCACAAGCCTTTAAATAAAGGAGGCACTTTCTCAAGTCTATTAGCTCCATAAAGCAACAAGAAAGAAAGATCCTTTGCTACTCGAATTGGTCCAGCCAAATTATTAATTGCGGTGTTGCCTAAGTTCAGGTATTCCAATTATCTGAACCAACTGAAAACACTACAAGACTTGAACAACCCTTGAGATCGAGCCATCGAAAGAACTTCCAGGAAATAAGATGTATGTATAACTGGATACAAATCCCACAAGACTTCCGCGAATAACATGGAAATGTCTAAAAGGAAACGCTTTATCATTTCATGAAAAGACGTTAATGAAGTTTGCTTTTTGATTTCAAGTCCGAAAGTTTTCTGTACTTTGAAGAAACGTTGCGCATGAATTCTACATGAGCAAAAAAGAGAACTTGCCTTCGACTTGGAGTCAGAAATTACATTTTTTATTAGTAGAAATTATGTTTTAATTTTACAGTGGCCCAAACACGTTTTCACAATGATATTAGATTTTTTATATATAAATTATCACTCACAATATATTTTTGATATAGGATTGCATTTCCATTGACTCCATTTATATATTAAGTTCACTTATTAAATTTTGTCTTATATATCAATTTGTATACCAACATGTATCTATCATTTTTTCTTAATTTTTGTAATGCTAGTGTATTCAGAGAAAATACAAAATAGTTTATGACACATAGGATGACTCTTCGACAATTGGATAGACAATTACAATTATCTAACTGGTTATGTGTCATATTAGCATAATTATCATCCTTGTGCAAGTAAAGTTATACAGAGTATAAAAGGTTCTCTCTTACTCCCATTTTAGAGCATATACTATTTCTCTCCGTTTTAGATTACAAGTTTGGTAATTAGAGATTTTATTGAAACTACGACTATCATTACCTCTTTATGTTTTACATATCCTTAAAAGATAAGAAATTTGCCAACATATCCTTAAAAGATAAGAAATTTGCCAATTGGTATGTCCTAATTTTTTTCTTTAAATTAAAATTTGCCAATTGGTATGTCCTAATTTTTTTCTTTAAATTACAATTGGCAATCCATTAATTTTCAAGATGTTTCGTAAGGTGTGATAGTTCGATAGTTTGATTGTCAGAATTTGTGATGCATAGTCTCTTCACTTGATATTTAGTCACTAGTTTGATTGTCAGAATTTGTGATGCTTAGTCTCTTCACTTGATATTTAGTCACTTAATACTTGATAATAAATCAGTCATCTAGTCATACACCATCTTATTTTCGAAAATAATGGGTAACACATAATTTATATATCACACCAAGGGAACTATAGGTAGTAAACACATAATACATAAGCAACCAATTCATGTATATAGGTAACCAATTCATTTATATTGGCAAACAAGATGCATTCATGCAATACAAACATATGCAGATGAATGCGGCCAAAAAGGGATAAATTTATGGGACAATATTCATTTGAAAAGTGATTATTTCTTTTATTCGCATAAAGTCTCTTTACAAGATTCTTGAGTATGTATAGGAGGTATCAAGCCACAAACTTATACCATTAGACTACTGCCCCAATGCTTAGCCGAAATTAGTCAACTAGTCATACACCATCTTATTTTCGAAAATAATGGGTAACACACATAATTTATATATCACACCAAGGGAACCATAGGTAGTAAACACATAATACATAAGCAACCAATTCATGTATATAGGTAACTAATTCATTCATATTGGCAAACAAGATGCATTCATGCAATGCAAACATATGCAGATGAATGAAGCCAAAAAGGGATAAATTTATGGGACAATATTTCATTTGAAAAGTGATTATTTCTTTTATTCGCATAAAGTCTCTTTACAAGGCTCTTGAGTGTGTATAGGAGGCATCAAGCCACAAACTTGTACCATTAGACTAGTGCCCCAATACTTACCTGAATAATTGGACATTCCCCTCTAAAGAATATTCTAAGTTAAAACTCTAATGGTAAAAGTAAATATACTTTTTTCGAGTTCATATAAGAGATTTTCTCTTAGCTTGAAAGGGATCTAATGCTATAAAACGTTAATATAAAGCTAAAAATCAAAGGATGATTACCATGTGCTTATCTACTCATAATGGATAAAGTACCTTGTCAAAATTACACAAATGTCCTCAAAATGGGAAAAAAAATAAGAAAAATAATTTATAAATGCATTTTTTTTCTCAAATTTATGCAATATGATATTCTCTTCATGCTTGATTTTGGTGTCACGTTTCCGAATCTAAGCACATTTACTTATCGAATTTGATCACAAGTCCTTATTTGTAACATAAGGGCATGCATTCAATTTACTTGGGATATGTCCAAAAAGGACTAAATCAGTTCTTCACAAAAATAGAGGGAAAATGTGTTACAATTTTAGGATAGTTTGATATGAAAATGAGTGAAATGGGTAGCATATATATATTTTGTGATGATATACCAACATGTTTTAATTTTAGCCATTATTTAACTTACAAATATTATAATTAAATTTTGCATCATTGATTGTACATTTAGAAAATTTTGTAATTAGATTCAATCAAATTATGCAACACACCTATTTGCAATAAAGGAATTCAAATTGACCACATGTAAGTAACTACGCTCACAGACACGGATCCCTTAATAGTAATCAATACTATTGGATCCTCTAGCAATAATCCATACAATTTATGTTAAACTTATGTATTTATTTATCTTAAAAATATATTAATTTATATTTAAGAAATATGTTGATTTATATTTAACAAATATATTGATATATATTCAAGAGATATATTTTTTTGTATTCACGAAACATGCTAGGTAAGAATTTTGATCACTTGGAGGTTTGATCAAAACTCCAACAGATCCACATTTGTTGCCCAAATCCTTAACACACTTTAATGGTCAATTTCAAAATTCAAATAGCTAGCTTTAGATTCAAATGGTGAGATAAATGAAGAGAAAGATATTATACCATTATGCTTTTGCTAATAGGCTAATTAGAGATCTGAACAAGCTCTTCATCAAGAGGAATAATGGACAAAAATATGAAGTACACATTGCAGCTTAAAGGTAAAATTAATTAGGAATATAAAATTATTGCATGTCTAAGATCATATATGAATTCATAAAACATCATATCATTGAAATTAGTTGCAAGATAGAGTTTGATTTGAAATCCTTGGACATATTGAGTGAAAGAAAAACGATCAAATATGATCAAATGCACTAATTAAGTTCTAGGTCTCTTAGATGGTAGATATAAAACTTTATTAATTAGATCATTAGAGAAGGAATCTAGCACTCAGTTTATAATAGGTGTATTGCTCCACTTGGCCTATTAGCCTTACACAATTTAACTCACATCTTATTCATTAGAATAATAATTCCACTAATTAAACCAAACTTTAGAGCCATTTTATGTCTCTTATTTGACCATATTGTCTTAGCTTAAAATCACAATTATTGTTAGCCTATATTAGATTAAAACTAAAATAAAATATGATAAAATCTAACATTCTCTCATTTGGGTGACACTAATTGTGACTAATACACACACACACACACACACACACACAAAAACTAATGAATCTTGGCCACATGAATTAGATGTAGTAATGTAGCAAGTGACAATAGCACTAATTTTATGCTTTACAATGTACTATTTTACTTGTCGGTTACCAATTTCTCTTCTTTATGCATCACAAGTGTGCTAGAGAAATCCCTTATGATTTAAACAATTTAAATTTGCATGTTTTAAAATTAACTTTATATCTAAGATATTTTTAATTATCACAAGACATACATATAAGCCTAATGATAATGCCCCAGCTCCAACTTAAGATTGGCACATGTTATAAGACTTTTTACAAACAAATATATATATATATATATTGAACTTTATGACTAAATCATAAACGATAATTGTTTCAAAATCCATAATAATCAAAATGATGTCTCAAACATAAGAAAAACAAGTAGATATATATATATATATATAATATGCTGACTCGCACAAACCAAGGATATCGAATGAATTTACCAAACCCATCCTAGTAACATACCCTCTAAAGGAACCAAGGTGGAGTCCCTTAGTCAAAAAGTCAACAATCATACACTCATTTACTATATACTTTACTTCTAGATCACCTTACTTTATCAACTCTTTTAAGGTCAAGTACTTGATTTTCATATACTTAGACCTTGTGATACCATTATTATTCTTAAAAAATAAAACCACAACAATATTATCACAGTATATTAAGATGGATTTGGATACAAAACTGACAATGGTCATCTCAATAATGAGATTATGTAACCATACAACATGTGTAGTTACTTTATAGCATGTTACAAACTCAAATTATAAAGTAGATAAAGCAAATAGTGTTTGCTTGACACTTTTCCAAGAAACTGTACCACTTACTAGTATGAAAACATAACTAGGTGTGGATTTTCTATTATCTTTACAATAAGCAAAATCTAAATTTGTGTACTCCAAAAGTTTAAGGTTTTCAACCCTCCTATATGTCAACATATAGTTTGTAGTTCCTTTTACATATCTCAAAGTTTTCTTCATAGCAACTCAATGTTTCCATCCTAAGTTAGACAAATATCTTCTTAAGAGATCTACTATAAAGGTGATGTTTGATCTAGTACAAACCTAAGTATACATCAAGCTCTCTACTATAGGACAAGGCAACCCACATCCAAGAGGGGGTGAATTAGGTTTTCTTAAATCTTTTAGAATTTTTAACATTCTCTTTGAACATCTCTTGATTTTTGAAACCCATGGGATGATTTTAATTCAAACAATCCAAGATAATTAGACTAAGATGTTTGCACACAAGAAGGGGTGAATTCGATGTTCTTAAATCTTTTAGAATTTTTAACATTCTTTTTGAACATCTTTTGATTTTTGAAACCTATGGGATATTTTTAATTCAAACAACCCAAAATAGTTAGACTAAGATATTTATACACAAGAAATAACAAGTTAAAGTACTTGTGCAAAGCAGCTTAATTAACTATACATAGGCAAGGCATCAATGGGCATATTGAAACATGAAAAACACTTCATACAATGAGACCAACTTCTAGGCGAAATGATAAACAATGAAGCACAAAATACTCAACAAATTTCAATAATAAAAATAAAGTATCCCCCAAATAATTTTAGCAATAAACCTAAGTAAGACAAGATCTCATACACTAGCAATAGCAAAAAAAGATAACAGTGTAAATTATTGGAAAATAAAGAGAGTAGGGATGAAGAGATTAAAACATAAGATTTATAATGGTTCCTCCTTGAAAATTTGATCTTCATGGCATATATCCACTTCCGAGCTCTCAACCAAGCTTGAATCTACTATATTATCAATCCCTCCAAGTTTGAACAGGCACAAGGAGAAGCCTTTTAAATTGATTGCTCAATCACAACCAAAAACCATTTTGAGAAGCTCAACAGCTTACTCAAAAAAAGAAAATAGAGAGCTCAGCCACTCTTTAGACTCTAGGTAAGGTTACTCATAGGAAACCCAGAAATTTGTGAAAGATTTGACAGAAAATATAATGAACTCTGTAGTTCAGATTACAAATTGAAGCTTAATAGATAAAGAATCAATCAAATTTAACTCATATCAAAAAATTTAGATAAAGAGTTGAAGCACAGATGAAAAGAGAATATTTGCCTCTTAAGAATTAGTGTTTTGCTTTTCTCTTGCTATTAAGAAAATGTGTGAAATGGATATTTATAGCAAGAGAATGACATGCAGCAAAAATGACTATTATTACAAAAAAAAAAAATAACTTTGCAAGCATAATTGTGAGTATGATCATGAATTCAAAATTTGAAAATGAAGTAGAATTATGATCATAATCGTGAGATTTAATTATGAATGATACAATTCAAATCACATCAATGTAGTGCAAAATTCAAGTCTACTCATCAATGATTGCAAACCTTCGATAAATTTAGAAATACACATGATCAAACTCACAATTAGATTTGCAAAAACTAATATATGAAGGTTTGTTTCGAATCACAGAAAAAATAGTTCAAATCTCGATTCAACTCGTAAGTTAGGAATGTTTGTCTTGTTCTCACAAGCATGATTGTGAAAATAGTTGAAAATGGTCAAGTTCAATTGCAAGGCTTGGAGAATGGCAAATAATTTTGAAATCCAATTCAAACCAATTTGACCCATTTTAAACTACATAAACTAATCTAAAAACATGATTCCAAATTGAATGAATGTGATAAAACATTTACGAACATGTTGAAATATTTTTTGGTGCAATATTTCAAATGTAAACACATATTTCCAAGTTTAAACAATTTGATAAATCATGTAAGAGTATCTTGGAATGTTTTTGTTGAAAGTATTTTCAAATGCAAAAGCATATTTCCAAATTTAAACAACTTGATAACTCATACAAGATTATCTCAAAATGTTTTTGTTGAAAATATTTCAAAAGCTTTTTGAGAAAAATCTTGAGGAAAACCTTTTAAAAGTATTTCAAAGAAATTAGCTAAATTCAAATAATCAAATACCTTTACATTTTACCTAATACAAGGCCTAAACAAGAATTTTATTAATTGAAATTAAGGCCAACAAAAATAATAATAATAATAAATGAAAGAGAAATCTAGAAATTTGAAAAACAAGATTCAGCTCTAAATCATGAAAAATTCTATTTAAAAAGAAAGTTTAAGCCTAAAAGAAAAGACTCTACTCAATGAAGACCTAAGGCAAATCTTGAAGCGTCTAAGCATCCAAAGCTCCAATCTTTTAAGTCTTCAAAACTTGGAATAACTCTTCTTCATTGACTTTCTTCTTAGGTCATTTGCTATGTGAAAGAATCCTATGGCATATACAAAATTAAGAATATTTATTACAATTTAACACTTACAATGACTTAAGCAATTAAAACTTACAAATTACTTACAATTTTTTGGCAACTATCTAGCTTTCTTCAGTTGGATATTCACCTTTTGAGTTGACCTTGGCTCTCTTCCATATTTCATGTTGAGATATGGGAATGACTTATGAATTGGATTAATTAGAAGCTTGTTGTTCTTCAAGCTTTTCCATGAACAAAGCTTGTTCAAACTTAACATATCTACCATAAGACAGCCTATGTTTATATTTATTTTTTGCTTGTCTCTCCTTGTTAGCTGCACTCGTACTCTATTAAGAAAAAAAATTGATAAGATGGTAAATTAATTAATTATAATATATAGTTGAAAAAAATATAACGTAATATGGCCAAATTTATATGAAAGGTCTTAGCTTGGCTTTGCTTCACAAAATCATCCCACACTTATTAGTTGAGCAAGCCGTATTTCTTAAGGGGATTTTGATCATTCTTCTTCTCGATGGTGATGTGATTCCTTGTCAATTGGTTTTTGAAGTTATTCCAACACTCACTGGCAAGCTTGAAAACTTCTTTTTTCTTCCTCGCATCAATATCAAATGTGATCTACAAAATAATATACAAATAAATTATACTTATATACAATTATTCTAAAAAGATAATTATACATATCTTAAATATAAAATGGAGATAAGTAATATACGTCAAGACATCCTGCCAAATGTTGTTTTTGATGTCTTTTGATACTTGTTTACATTACTCAATATTGATTGGCACTCTCATGCATGCCAAGATTCCAATATAACTCTTATATTTTAATGATACATCTTCCATTGTCAGACCTTTAGAATTGAAATCAACCTTCATTTTCTCTCATCAACTGTGCATAAGGGCCATTTCCTTCATAAAGGTATTATTTTGAATGGGAAATGACTTTTACAATTTTTATAGACTGTATTTGATGATTTTGAATGGAAAACGGTTACATTCAAAGTTTTAGTTTTACAATGTAGATTACAAAGACAATCTTATACGTATTCGTAACCACTCTGCCAAGTGATACAAAATAGGACATGCATGACCAAACAATCTACACCAAGAAACATAGCCAAAAATAAACCCTAACCAAAATCATTTCTAATAACCAAACTAGGAAACAAAAGAGGAAAAAAAGTAAACCTGAAAAACACAAATTATTAGCAAAGTACAAGGTAGAAAAAGTAAAAAAAAAAATACATAACTTAGCAGGGAAAAATTAATATAGTTTAAGAAGAACAAAGTGTCATACCTTAACTAGAGATGGACTTGAAATGCAATGATCAAAGACAATGAAGAAAAATGTAGAAAAGTTTTGAAAGTGATTTTGTAAATGTTTTAAATAGGGGAAAGCAAATGAAAGGAGTGCAAAGAGTTGATGTGTTCTTGAAAAGTCTACACTTTGGACATCGTTTATTAATAAGCAATTGACGTCTATTACATATATGCATCTATGTCGGTTTTTATAATACACTAATGTATAAACTAAAGACATCCATTTTTTATAACAAACGATGTATTAATTTTCATCATATTTATGAAAACATCATCGCTATTTCATATTATTACCACGTTGAATTTTTTAATTTGTTTTTTTTTTCATTTTTCTTATACATCCATTTTTTTATGACAACTGGCATATTAATTTTCAATGTATTTATGAGACAACATGAGTTTATTTTTTTTTTGAATTAATTTTTTTCATTTTATTTTTTGGATGATAATACATTGTTACATTTCCACTAATAATTTTCCCGAGGCTAATTATTTTCTAAAAAATTTTATCAATTAAATAATTTTCAAATAATTGAACTATTTTGTCTATTAAAATTATTTCAATAATTGAATTATTTTACACATTAAATGATATTTAATTACTTCACAATTTTTCTTCTGATTGTGTTAAAGGCATCAATTTACTTTAAAAAATCGACGCCTTTTCTATTAATTTTTTTTAAAAAAAGTATAGAAACCTACTACTAGTTGTAATTCTTTAGATTGTGTTTCTATTTTTTTATAGAAACATTATAAAAAGCATTGTGACAAGATAGAAGGAACAAGTAATATTATTATCGAAGTTGATAGGATTGCATGTAACAAGACAATAATTTGAAGCTACTAGGATTGCTTGCAACAAGACAATATTGTTGTATATGTTATTTTGTTGGAAGTGATGCCAACTTCAATATTCAACAAAAATGTTGTCCAGTTGCAAGCAATGGTATAACAACTTCAACAATAATGTTATCTTTTTGAAGGTAATGCTATGGCATTTGCTTGCAACAATTAAACAACATCATGTTGAAGATGCTATACCATGCTTGTAACATCATTGAATCATTGTGTACTGAGATTTCTTTGACTGTAGAACGTGATTCCAGTGAATTACTGTGTTCTTCGACTTCTTTCAACTTGTGTATTTTACAATGTAGTCATTAATCATGCTATCATATAAAATTGATTGGGCAAACAACCATAGTCTCACTTGTCAACATTGTGGAATTCAGCTTGTCTAATGTCATTCTCATAGCTACCAATTGTTCTTTTTGTACATTGCTTGCTAGCCTACTCACTTAACTCACGAATCACTACTTGACATTGCTTTGGCACCCTACATGATTAATTCTCTATTAAGAATTTATACTTGCACAACCTTGGAGTTTTCCTTGGTGTCATCTAGTTCAAGCTTATATATGATACATTTTTTTCAGTTGTGATGAAGTTTTTGATGATTTATAGCATTGCACTGAGATTATTCTTATACCATTTGGTGTGAACTTGTTGACTTCTAGTGAAATAATATTAGTTACTATCATATTAATGGTACATAGTAACTTATCTTTTCGTATTTTAAATAAATATTATCATGCAAGTTGTCATGGATGAAGTTTTTCCAAATATATGTTTTATACCCACAGCTTACATTACCTCTAGAAATGGAGATAGCAATACATCTTATATATATATATATATGTTTATCTTCCTTTTACACACACACACACATATATATTTGAATTGGTTTTTTCATTTGTTGCTTTCCTTTCCAACAATGGTTCGAAGGTAAATTCAAGATGAAATTGATAGGATGACTAGGAAATCAAAATAGATATCTCTTGTTCCTATTCATCTTAGTCTACTCTCCAAATGGTAAAGAATTTATATTTTACTTTTCAATTGGTACCATCTATCCTTGTTTAGATGAGTTTCTTGATCTTATTCTTTTGAGGAACTTAACATGTATATCAAAGTTTCTTTATATATTTGCTAGAAGAAAAGAAGTAATAAGTCTTTTCTAGTTTCTATTTTTATTTGTGCTCAGAATACTTGATAGTGTTAATTATGCCAATTATATACCAATTGGTTTGAATTCTAAGAGCATCTACAGTTTGGTCTGATTCAGCGCTACACCAAGGCACTGACCAATTTACAAAGAGCTACTCTAGTACAGAAGTCAAGGTAAAAGCCACAAGAAAACAAGTGTTGTTTGATGTATGTACTAATTTTAAACTCATCTAATTGTATACTTCTATATTTTACTTTTGAGTTTGATGCACTACTAATACTTGCCATATTGTTCTCTTCTTTGGTAGATCAATGAACAATATTGATTTAGCTGTTTACATTATCATTATCAACCAATACTAGTGGATTTGTCTTCGCAATATGTTAATGCTTAAGTTATCACTTGCTCTATGTAGCTCACTGGTGTGTTTACTATGTTATTGTTGCTATTGCAAGTCATATGGAACCTGAGCCTGATCTTGTTTACTATGTTGCTAAGTCACTTGTTAAGGAGACACAATTTGAAGAACAAAAGGTATGGTCTGCACCTGACTCCTACCCATTGTTGGTTATGGAAGGAGTAAGACAAGTAGAGTTAGTAGGGAGAAGAGAGGTATTCTTGATGAATATATGTGTCTTGTTTATTGCTTACATCGATCGAACTAACATGTTACATATTTATAGGGATTATGGAAGACTCTAGTACATAGCTTACTAAATGACTTCTCTTATTTTCAAGAATGACTAGAAATTTCTTGCACTCTAAGTTTATTAAGAGACTTGACCTATACATTTCCAATAACACCTAGAAAAAGTTCAACTTTGACTAGATTCAAGATCACCTACATAAACTTCACTAGATAAATGTAATGCCTGAAAAAAAAATGATGACAAAAGGACTAGATTGAAATTTTGGTAGGGATTAAATTGAAAGTTTTAGATTTTATTGGGGCAAATTTTGAAATAACGCAAAGTTCAGGGGTCAAAATGAAAATTTTGGGAAACCTACCCAGCTGGTGGCCGGTTGCTCGACCCTTTTTCTTTTTCCTGACTTCTTCCTCTGCATTTCGAGAACATTTTGACTTCTGCCTCTCTCTCTCTCCCTCCGGCTTTCTCTCTCTACATTTCTTTGGTACCGAACCAGTGTTACTGGTGTGCTCCGGCCAATCGGTGGTTTCTCTGGGATCCAACACTCTCTTTCTCTCCCTGTTCGGCCAGTCGGTCTTCCAGCTTATGCAATTGGGAGCTTTCAGCTGCAATGTGCTTTTTGGCATGCGAGGACGATTGAAGTTGTTCAAGCAATCTCCTTCTCTGGCCCGGTGTTTCCTCCTTTCTCTAGCGTGTCTCCTTGGCTGGATAGCTCAGGTTTTTCTTCTTTCTCCCCTGTTTTGGTGCTGTTTCAGCTAGCCATGGATTTCGATCGTCAGTGACGCTCCAACTGGCGATGAGCTGCCAGTAAGTCCTTCTTGACGTGGCGAGTAACCCTAAATCATCAGATTTATTCCAGAGTAACTATATAATTAGATATCAAAAAAATTATGTAGAAACCCAAAAATGTTAAGCTGATAAAAGTGTAAATTTTGTTGTTAATCCACTTCAGGAATATCCTTGTAGTCGTTTAGAGCTCGTTTATGTCTCGGTTGGCAGAATTTCTGGTAAGCAGTTCTGTACATTGGAGGTGAGTTAACAATCCCTCTTCACTAAAAAATCCCATGTATAGAAATGATAAAATTTTACTATATGAGATGGTGTAATTTCATATGAATATTAGAAATTTTTTC
>JANHAO010015436.1:0-14821 GCA_026873985.1 Saraca asoca | reverse complement strand
TTGCAGTAGCATGTCGGTTATAACATTAATTTTTTAAAAATAGACTTTGAAACTAGGCATCTTTATTTAAAAAAGCATTATAATATTAGTTTATATGCAGGCTAGCTCAAATTTATTTATGTCACAGAATCAGGGATTTGTTGCAGGATAAGTCAATGATAATTTATCTCCAATGATTGTCCATCTGAAAATACTATGGCATATGGTTTTGTAATATTCTTGAATTCTTTAACAAGTTATATGAGCCGTTAATCCAGCCATATATGCAGCAGAAGTTCTGAACTAAAACTTAAGTAGAAATTTATATATAAGCCTTTATGTAATTCAATTATCTTCTTCATTCAATAATATTTTCTCTCTAATTTCATATAGTCTATCTCTCTATCTTTTCCTTTTTCTAAACCCGAATTATATTTTTTCAACAGCATTAATATGTCAGACTCAAGATATGTTTTTATGATTTATGTTGCCTACTTTTTTCTCTGTCTTTCTTTCTTTCGAATCTCTTTCTTTTAATAATAAAAGATCAAACACTTCGTGAACAAATTAAAAAATTCGAGATATCATTTTACTTGTTGTTAATAAGATTTGAATGAAATACTTTCAAGTTCAAATCTGAGTAACCATAAACTAATCTTACAAAAAAAATGATTTTTGAAAACCTTTGTTGCTGATTCCATTTGTCATATGCTATTCTTTTTTTTTTTTTTTCACTGATTTTTCCCTCTTTTTACTGATAAATATATCTATTTCATTATAGTTTCCTAAGACTCATTGCAATGATATGACTTTTTGGGGCATGCAATTAGTAGAGAAGGGAATTCAGTTATTAACAAGTGCTGTTCATAAGGTTCAAGTCATAAAGATCAAATACAAGTAGACAAATAAATGAATCTCATCATAGGAATTTTCAGTAAATTTAATTTTCTGTCTTTAAAAACCTAGCTAACTATTTTTCTTATGGTAATTATCGCAATTCAAACTACAGGAAGAGCTTTAACTTATTGTCTGTCTTACATGCAAAAGAATCAAAACATCTTTTCTGTAGTTCAAGTGTCAAACAATGGCAACCATGATAAATAAAATCTTGGCCATCTAAAGACATGCACTATGTGTCTAAAACCTATTGGCAATTTTTGTTTCTCTCTTTCTGTATTCTTTTTCCAAATCCTTCCATGCAAAATGTACAATATATCCATTTTCCATCACAAGTATAGCTTAATTATTCTTTTAAGTATCCTTGTGTTTCTATTTTGTTTGTACAAGGAGGACTAATGAATGAATAAGAGTTGGCTTATCTGTTGACGGATGAGTTTGAAATGTATTGTTGGGCGTATGTCTTAAGTTGGATTCTTGCATACTAATAAAAGCATATTCTTCAGATCAAATCATGAGAAATTTTCTCTTGAATCTCTAAAGTCTAACATTAAAAAAGGCCTTACTCTCAAGATGGGGGGATTTTGAACATAGATTCTTGTTTTTATGATAGGAAAACTCTGCAACTAACAAGTTATTACTTTGACGAGGTTTCCTTGTTTTTCTAAACACCGGAGGCACAATTGTAATATAACCTCACTCATGAAGTAAGCCTCACAATTTTGAGGGATCCACCTTATAAGTGAGGTTGTGTCTCATGAACGTGTATTTTAGATATGTCTGAAGCATTATTCTTTACTAAATATAAGTTTCTTATAATGCAAAAGCCTTAAAAGCACAACACTATTGCTTTTGTAAAAAAATCCAAGTTCTCACTTATCAGTTTGCATGGAGATTAACGATCTGCTGATAACCACAAACTTCGGTTATTACAAGCATCAGTTGATACAACAATCTGGCCGTTGAAATCTATGCATCTACGTGTCCTTATCTAGTTCTGACATGGTTGCCCTCCTAAGAACAAAGAAGAAACAGCCCCTGCCAAAACTTCCTTCTCATGTCAAATGAACAGCAAAGAAGCCACACCACAAAAATGCAGGCAGATAGAGATATCACTCTCTTGTTACAGAGGATGGTAATTTGTCTTTCTCTCATTTCTTTCTTTATCATGGTCTGTGAAGGAGGTAAGTTGTCTGAATCCGAGTCTTTGTTCAATTTCGTAAGTGCTGTTGATCCTCAAAATGTTCTTAACATTAGCTGGATTGGATCAGAACAAAATCCCTGCTTGCTTCAGTTGAATGGAATTATTAGATGCAGCAAAAATGGCACCAACATCATACAGATAAGGCTTGAAAACTTGAACCTTAGTGGCAAAATTGATGCAGATTCCCTCTGCAGGCTCCAAAAACTCAGAGTTTTGAACTTAGCCGACAATTACATCAGAGGAAATATTCCTAATTCAATCTTGCACTGCACAAGGTTGGTGTATTTGAACCTAAGCAGCAATCATCTTAGTGGGAGGATACCTAAAGCTTTAACCAAATTGAAATTTCTCAAGAAATTGGACATTTCTAGAAATTATCTTTCTGGCATCATCCAAAGTGAACATGAATTTAAGGATCTCCTTACTTATTCTGTGATTTCAAGGACATCTGAGGGTGATGGTGCTCGCAAGTTGTTAAACTTAGACCAAACAGGAGAATCATCACCAACGCCTTCTCCTAGCAACAGCGCATCTCATAATCCCAAGAAAACATCAAATTTCACGTTCTTGGTACTGGTAAGTTTGGGTGTTATATTGCTTCTTGTAACCGGTTTCTTTGCGGGCAAGAAAGCAGCTAAATCAGCTACTGAGAGGGAGACATTAAAAAGTCATGAAAAACCTCCAACTAAAAAGCCTGCAATTGAGATTACAAAAGACGTGAAGCAACAAAAAGAACATCATCAAATTGAGCTTGCAAAGGAGGTCAAGCTAGAGAAAGGGCAGCAGCAAGAGCTTGTATTCTTTGTTGAAGAGAGTGAAAGATTCCAACTTGAGGACCTACTTCTGGCCACAGCTCACTTGCAAAATGAAAGCTTTTACAGCAGCCTGTACAAGGTAATACTAAAGAATAATGCACATTATGCAGTCAAAAGACTGAAGAACTTGCAGGTATCTGCTGATGCATTTGACGAGACATTAAGGCAGATAAGTAAATTGGATCATCCAAATATTCTTCCCCTAGTCGGATACCGTTGCACTGATGAAGAAAAATTCATCATTTACAAGTATCAAAGCAATGGAAGTCTGCTAAATCTTCTAAAGGGTAAGTTGAGATTAGAAATTTTATACTTTCCAAGACATCACAACACCCTTCTATGTTCTTTCAAGTAATAACATGAAGTGCATCTGCATATTGCTATCTTGGTCATTTAGGCATAACATGACACTTCTGAATTGAGAATTTGCACATCAATAAATAAAAGATGAAATTAATTCATGGGAAAAAATACAGAAAAAAAAGCTTAGAACTTCTTCACTTCCTCAGTATGAACAGACCATTTTTGCTTTAAGTAATGTTGCACACTTTTATTTTTTCTAACAGAAGGTCCCTAACTGCATACTTAACAAAATCTAATTTCGCTTGATCTCACTTATCCAAATTTTACCAACTGTGTACATGAGTGCATTTTAAGCACACCAAGTTAAGTGAACTTATCATTTCCCTTTTGCTTTTATGCAGACCGCATTGAAGGTAAAAGAAGATTCTCATGGGAACTGAGGATGTCCATAGCACGTGGGATTGCAAGGGGTTTGGGCTTCATATATAAGAAAATGGAAGGCCGGGAGGTCATTCCTCATGGGAATCTCAAGCTTTCAAATATTCTCCTCAATGAAAACAATGAACCACTAATAAGTGAATATGGATTCTCAAAATTCATAGACCCAAAGAAAGCTTTCCTCTTCGCCTCTCATGGATACACAGCACCAGAAAAGACTTTAACAGAAAAAGGTGATGTCTATAGCTTTGGAGTGGTTCTCCTTGAACTACTAACAAGCAAAAATGTAGAAGTTTCTGGAATAGACCTTCCTAGATGGGTCAGGTCAATGGTTAGAGAGGAATGGACTGGTGAGGTTTTTGACAAAGAGCTCACTGAATCTGCATATCAATGGGCATTTCCATTACTGAACGTAGCCCTAATGTGTGTGTCGCAATCCCCCGAAAACCGGCCAACCATGGAGGAGATTTTGGAGAAGATTGAGGAAGTTATTCAGGAACATGAACAGCAGCAGCAGCAGCAAGATCATGGTGTTTTTGCAGGTTGTTGTGGTAATGAGTCAAACCATGATCCTTGTTGTTTACTTCATAAGATCATTCCTGATACATGGGATTCTCCAGGTTCAAATTATTGATTTTGTGGATTCTCATAAGATGCTTTTACCTTCGTCTTGTAGTTTGATACAAATTTTAATTACCATTTTCAGTTTTTTAAACGTTTTTGACGTCACCTGTTACATGAACTTGTCCTAGCTGTGCTTTTGTCAATTAGAAGACTATATCCTGTGACTAAGGTTCACTGTGTTCTCCTGCATCTTATGAATTTTGCTTTGTAACCATTTATTATTGGTGACATGTTACTTACATACTTAAATTTTTCACACATTCTTTCATTGTTTAAAGATAAGATTTAAATTATATCGCTTATGTAAGTATAAGTGATAATATAAAGATAATATTCACCAATAGTATTCTAGAAATTATCTTCATATAAAATTTATGTGAAATTGAGATAAAACATATACATATAAAATCTGACATTAAAGCATATTTTAATCTTAAAAGTATACCCTGTACCATAATATCTTCTTTTCTTGAATGAATTTCATTTTTTTTTTCCATAAATCCCAAAAAAGAGAAAAATTAAAATTGCTAGTGTTGTGGACTTTGACCTAGTTGCCTTAATGGTGGGCACTACAATTTATAGCTATTTTAGAGAGATGGTGTGGTCTGGTCCCCATAGTACTTGTGTCAACATTTGGACAAGCAAATCAAGGTAACCAAAAGAAGAAGACGGACCTAACAATGGCAAAAAAATTCAATGACACTTTAAATGATAAGAAAATATCAATTTAATTAATAGACTGCCCAAATGGAAGTCCATGTGCTTTGGTCTGCTTCACATTTTTTGACTCAACATTATTGACTTTGAATGATGTATTCTCTCCTGACTCATACAAATAAGAAAAAGCAAATGTGAAAACTCCATCACCAAGGACCATACCCTTTAGTGGAAGGGCCAGTGCCCTTTCTCTCCTCTTTGGAAGTTTTTTTTTCTTTTTTGGGCATGGTTGGTTTTTTTTTTTTTTTTTTTTTTTAAAGAACAAAATGGTTAGTTTCTAGCTGATTTTTAAGAAAACAATCTTCTTTTACATGTAAAAGTTGAGGAAAAAAAATATATTCTTAGGTTTCTAAAAATTGAGCATCCTCTGTTGCATCATGAAAAATCTAATTCAAGTAGCTTAATTCAAATTTATTCTTAAGCTAATTAAAATTTTTATTTTTGTTAAACTAAATTTCTAATAAACTTGATATTATACGGGTTAATTAACTTGTTTTAGATTGCGTGATAAAATAAATTAAAAGCCAAGTAGAGTTAATTTTAAATGGCAAATACAATTCTTCGTTAGTTTGAATTCAATTTTATTAAAAAATACTTCAAAAATTAAATTTTAACTATAATTTCACCTTTAAAATTAATAAAAAAATAAATTAATCTAACATGTATGTGTGAGATGGCAACTCAAATGAATTATACTCTATAAAGCTTAAAATCAAAAGCGAAGTTGCAATGAAATAGTTGTGAGACAGATCCAAATGAAAATTGAACACAAGACTATGACGTTCCATGACAATAAATTTTGATTCAAAGGGTTGAATATAAATAATTCATTTTGAGCTTCACCTATGAAAAAGTTATTCATTTTGAAGATCTTAAGATTATCTTTTATTTAAGGTTGAATATAATTAATTCATTTAAGAGTACGCACCAAAATATTACCTTTTGTTACACATTTATACTATTATTTATTGTATAACCTTGAATAAATTAAAAATTAACACAAAGTTGACAAAATCAAAATTATTTAGCTTTTTTTAATTGCATTTTTTCAGAGGTTTTATTTTTTATTATGAAAAATACAACAAAAGATTTTTGAACTTTGTTGATAATTTTTTTTAAGATTGATTTAATTAAACTTATTTTTAATGAACTTTAATAAATTTATAAAATTTATTATCAAATTATAACAATATCAATATTTTCCTTTGAATGATCATTACAAAGGGTTTTGTATTGTGTACTCCATGTTTTAAAAAGCATATCGAATATTAAATAAGAAAAGTTATTACATCATGGTTTGATTAATTTAATTGATTAAAATAATAATTGAATCAAATGATATTATAATTAAGAAATTAAATATGTTAAATCGAATTATATAAAAAATAATTTACATATAATATAATTTATGAATTTAAGTTTGTAATATATAAGAATTCAAATATAACAAATAAAAATTATTATGAGTTCTATAAAAAATTAATAATTAATAAAATATTATGATTGTAAACTATTTATTTGATATATTTTTTAAAAATTTATTTTACAATTAAAAAAAATACAAAAAGAAGAACCTAATTTAAAGTTGAATTGTAAAAAAAAAAAAAAGTAAGTGAACTAATTTTTGAAAACCAATTCTGATTCATCAATTTTCATTAATTTATTTGATTTAGTGTAGTTTTGTCAAACAACTCTTTGTCATATTCTAGAGGTGTTTGGTGTACTATCTTTTAGGAAAAAAAAATTCCTTTTTAACAAGCTATTTAAAGTAACATATAACTTATTAGAATAAAGTTTTTAATTATTTTTTCCTAATTTATTGCTCTTCTTTTGATTAATTGATGACCTATATCCTAATTAATCAAAAATTTTCATTTTTTATGCTTAATTTTTTTTAATATCATGCTATTTTCAATGTTTTTTTTTTTACAAAACCAAAGAGGACATAAAAAATCACATATTGCATATTTGGCCTATGCCCATTAATTTAACATAAATAAATAAAAATAAATAACTAAATAAATAAATATATGATGTCATAAAATATAATATAAAATATAATTAATTAAAATTTAAACAATTTTATTCTTTGTTTCAAATATCTTAGTAGCATCAATATACTTTGATTTCAAAATAATTATGATTTAATTCATTTTATATATTATCTAATGATATTAATATATCCTTTTATATTATTTTACATTTATAATCTAATTTAACAACTAATTTTACTAAATACTTTTAATATAATCAATTAATTTATTAATTTTCAGTTAACAGTTGATAGTTAATTTATCAGTTATTTACATTAAACAAACTCTTAAAATCTATTTGATGCAAATAGCTAATAAGTTAGCTATTAACTGTTTTATTAGTTGCAAGCTGTTAGCTAATAAATGAAAGCTGAAAACTAATAAGTTAGATGATTATGTCAGAAATATTTAATAAAATTAATAATTGAACTAGCTTATAAATGTAAATTGACGTAAAAATATGTTAATATCAACAAATAGCATATGTAATAAATTAATTCATATTTATTTTGAGAGTAAAATATACTAATGTAATAAATATATTTAAAATAAAAATAAAATTATTTAAATTTTAATTAATTATATTTTATGATATCATATATTTATTTAATTATTTATTTACATTGAATTAATGGATATTAGTCAAATATATAATGATATATAATTTTTTTGTCTTCTTTAACTTTGTGAAAAAAATATTAAAAATAATATAATATTAAAAAATAAATATTGAAAATAAAAAATTTTAATTAATTGGAATATAGATTCTCAATTAACCAAAAGAATAGGAATAAATTAGGATAAAATAATTAAAAATTATACTATAATAAATTATATGTTATTTGGAGTAATTTTTTACAAGAGTTTTTTTTTTTCAAAAAATAAAAAAATTTGTGGATAAAATATTTCTAAAATAAAAAAAATTACTTAACGAAATCAAGAAGTTAAAAGATAACCTGTGTCAAATAGGCATTTGATTAATTTATTTCAATCTTGTCAGGAAAACGGCTTTATAAGTGGGTGATTTAGTATTACTAAATAACATGTAGCCGCAAAGGAAGAATATATTATCCTTATATTGCTGATTGATCGTATTTAAATCGTGGTTTGACAACAAATAAATTATTTCAAGGGTAAAATGGAACTTTACTATAAAGTTCAAAAGTAAGAATTAATGTCGAAAGGCATTAAATTTTTTTTTTAAAAAAAAGGCATATGTCATTATGGAAGTTTTGGTGAATACTTACATACATTGTACGTAAACACATCTGACTCTATGATATATTATGAATTATAGGATGATTTTTAAAATACATGGATTCCATTAAAAAATATCATGCCTAATCCATTAATTTAAAATCATAGATGCTAATAATATATACGAACTGTGGTCCTTAGGGTAAGTTTTTGTTGTATAAACACAATGGTATTTTCATAAAATTTATAAAAAAAAATTACATAGTTTTATTAAATTAATCTTAAATACTTAAAAACCTGCACCTATCTTCTTATCATTGTATCTGTACATAAAGAAAAAATAATGATTCTACATTCCAACTCATGTGAAATAATATTATTGATGCATTAAATTTGAAATGTGTACATTTTATTGCTAGAAAATTAAGGGGAAAAAAATCTCCAAGCATGTCAGTTTTTTTTTTATTTGTCAGAACATTTAAAGTGGATGTGTCAATATTACTAAAAAAATTTTAAAGGGGTAAAATGTGTTACCTCCTATTTAAAAAAAAAAGAATAAACCTCCTTTTTTTTCGTTATTATGAAATTCAATTATTTTCTTTTTTGTCATATAAAATATTCTTTATTAATTTTGTTACTATAAAATAATAAATTTATCCGATTTCATCCTTTGTTTAGAGTTCGAATGAAAATTATTTTGTTCGATTTTATCCCTTTCAAACAAATTAGTATTTTATAATGAATAAAAGTGAGAAAAATTGAAGTTTACAAGAATAAAAAAGAGGTTTAACTCTAAAAAAAAATTATTAGCAATTGTTTAGCCTTTTCAATTTATTTGATTTATTTATTGTAAATGTTTTATCCTTTATTGCTTTTGAATTTCAAAATCATCACATTGTTTTTGTTTAATTCTTTGATATATCATAATAATTTCTTAACAACAGCAATTAGATAAAATATATCCCCACTTGATTTTCAATGGAATTTGGCTGAAAATGTGGACCGCAATCCCAAGTTTTTTTTAATTAAATTTTCTTTTCAGAAAAAACATATAAAAATCATATAACATAGTTATTTTACAATTACATTATTGGTGCAAAAAAATATGTGATTTTAATTTTTGATATATGAATATACTTACTTTCTTTTTAAAACATCATCATCCGCTGTCATCTCCTGGCTCCTCCAAATATTCTTGCACCAGACGATTTGCCAGTCTCTCTCCTTCTCTATTTATATATATAGTTTCTCCCATGTTAGATACAAATTCCTTTTCTTTTTTTGATTTAATTAAGGGTAGTAGAATAACCAAGACAAAGATAAAAGGCAGGGAGAGGCCATTGGTAAGAGGATGATAAGCTCATCCTCTGTTTTCATTTTCTGTTTTTTCATCTCCCATTGATTTTTATTTTCCCATCAAGTTCATCTTTTAATGGCATAGAATTTTTTTTTTTCTCAAGCTTATGCCTTTTCCATCGATCTCTTAATCTTTCTAAATTCCCATCTCTGATCCAGAAAATAATAATAATAATTCATTTGCTTGCTTGATTCGTTGTTTGGTTGATGCACTAGAGATCCGATGCTCTTAGATCGATTTTGACAAAACCCACTACGCATCAGATCGAAGCATCAACCGGGTGCTGTCTGAATTTTAGGATAAGGTGTGTTTGCTTCATAGATTTTCGTCATCTGCATTTTTAATCGCTTTTGTTTGCTCTTATTGATGCAAAGTTTAAAATTTTTCTGGGAATTGAGCTTGGTTATCTGTCATCTGCAAACCCATGTATTTATATTGGTTTCAGCACTGGAATTTGGCCATCATTGAATAATTGATCTATCCTTTATTCAATTTTGGTTGGTTTATGTGTGGCATGAGAATTTTGATTCAAAATGAGTGTTTGTTTGAATTTGTTCAATCATAAGATTGATTTCAGTGATTAATAGTTGTCTTCAATCATGTTTGGCAGCAGAACTGATGGAATCTGATCTTGGTAAGCTCTTCATTGGAGGAATTTCTTGGGATACCAATGAAGAACGTCTTAAAGATTATTTTGGAAAGTATGGGGAGTTAATAGAGGCTGTGATCATGAGAGATCGCTCAACAGGTCGTGCTCGTGGTTTTGGCTTCGTTGTCTTTGCTGATCCTGCCATTGCTGAAAGAGTCATTATGGATAAGCACATAATTGATGGCCGCACTGTGAGTTGTTTCAATTTGAATATTTGATATACTTGGCATTGTGTTGCTATTTGTGTTTAGTTGTGCAGTAGTGGAACCTGTAGCTAAATTTTTGGCTCTAAGAAAGGTCATGATTCTTTTAGTGATAAAAATACTAATTACTTTTGGATCAATTGAGCTGAAGTCTAGCTGCTTGATGGTTGAACTTTAATATGTACATTGCATTCAAATTGACCCTGGATGATAAAAAACTGAAAATGGCTTTCAGGATTTTGATCTATATGTTGGTTCTTAAATCTCAGGTAGAAGCAAAGAAAGCTGTCCCAAGGGATGACCAACACACTTTAAATAGACAGTCTGGTGGTATTCACGGCTCACCTGGTCCCGGAGGACGCACAAAGAAGATTTTTGTCGGAGGTTTACCATCAACAATCACCGAAAGTGACTTTAAGAAGTATTTTGATCAGTTTGGTACAATTACTGATGTTGTAGTAATGTATGATCACAATACCCGGAGGCCAAGAGGCTTCGGCTTCATCACTTATGATTCAGAAGAAGCGGTGGACAGAGTTCTTTATAAAACATTTCATGAGCTGAGTGGAAAGATGGTTGAGGTCAAGAGGGCAGTTCCAAAAGAGCTTTCCCCCGGGCCCAGCCGGAGCACATTAGTAGGATATAACTATAATTTGGGTAGGGCCAATAGCTACCTGAACAGTTTTGGTCAGGGCTACAATATTAGTGCAATGGGAGGCTATGGGGTCGGAATGAATGATAGATTTAGTCCACTTGCAACTGGTAGAAGCTTTTCCCCTTTTGGCACCACCGCTTATGGAATGGGAGTGAATCTAGATGCAGGATTGAGCCCAAGCTATGGTGGGACTTCCAATTACGGGACTAGCTTAGGATATGGTCGGATCTTTGGCCCTTTCTTCAGTGGCAACACAAGCAGGTATAATACTCCTATAGGCTACGGTGGGGGTAATGGCCGGGGTGATTCTCTTATGAACCCAACTTCTCGGAATGTCTGGGGAAATGGGGGCTTGAGTAATGCCAATAACCCCGTTAGCTCTGGCACATATTTGGGATCTGGAAGTGGGACTTTTGGTGTTTCAGTTGGAAATAATGGCACAAATTGGGGTCCATCTATTCCAAGCCAGGGTGGTGGGACTGCATCTGGCTATAATACTGGAAGTAATGTATATGGAGGTGGAGATAGCAGCTTTGGTATAGGAGGGACAGGGTATGGTAGAACTAGGAATGCAGGTGTAACTCCATCCTCTACATTTACTCCATCAACTGCTGGTTATGAAGGATCATATGGGGACTTATACCAAACTGGTTCAGTTTATAGTGACTCAACTTGGCAGTCTGCTACTCCCGACCTGGATGGTTCTGGCTCATTTGGCTATGGACTTGGTGCTATTGCTTCAGATGACACAGTAAAGAGTTCTGAGGGTTTTATCGGAAACTATAACGTTACAAATAGACAATCTAATAGAGGTAAGAACTTGTTTGGCTATGCTAAGTCATGTTATTCTTGTCTATGTAATTGAGTTATAATTCTTTTTTGTTGGTAACCAAGTATGTGTTTATGTCATTTTACTTCATAATATGAATTATGCTGAAAATCTAGTCAGCTGTTTCATATGTCTCTGAAACTCAGGTGCATACTGTTTGTAACTTCACATTGATGAGGGTACTAAGGCAATTTTGTAAATGTCCTTGTTATGACTATATGAAGTACTCTAGGTTTTTATTTTTATCATGAATATGGCCTTTTAGTTTAGACCACCGAATTCTCTATTTGATTGTTTAAAAAGAACTCTTAATAACTTGCTTGTAAGTGCTAACTTCAGTCTGATTGAACTTTAGTCTGTATCTTCCTGTAGTTACCTTGATTATCTTCATTTAAAGTTATGTTGGAGTTTGACATTTCCTAAATATTGTAGTTTTATATCAGGAATTTGCTTTAAAACTGCTGAGGATATGGTTATGTTAATTAGCTTGAAAATATTGACCTATAGTTAAATGACATAGACTACTTGCTCCCGTGTTAAATGTTCTTAATTATTATTGCTTATACAAGGCAGCATTAAGACCAGCATCTCTAATTTTGTTTAACTTCTCTTTATGGAAATTTTACTCTATGTGATCCTTTGGTCATGCTATGAAAAAGGATATATTCTGCACAATTGAGAACTGTCATTTTGTTATCCTCTACATGTGATATATCTTGAAATGGATTTACTTTTATAAGCATTTGTATTCATAAAACATGTCATACTTCTGTGAAATAATTTTATTTGTTGGTATTGATGTCCTGCTGTTGAATCCCTTCTTGCTCCAGGAGTTGCTGCTTAGGAGATATCTTAATTGATATGTCACGGTAACAGTAGATTAAGAGAGATTGATCAAAGGAATGAGGTATTGTGAATCCATACTTTCCCATCACTTAGGAGATTTCAGCTCATAAAGACATTTATCAGATACAGCTATGGTGTTATATTACTTGAAGCATACATGTTCAAAGAGAAGCAGTTACAAGAGATTTTGTGTAAGGTTCTGGATTTTATTTATTTTTTCTTTTTCTCCTCTTCAATTTTTCAAGATTTAGGTTCCTTTTCTTGGAATTTGATTGAGATGTAAAATCATATTGCGGAATATACTCAGGATGATTGGTTCCAACCATATAATTTTGCATCTCCGGGGAGGCATCGTATCGTAGTTAGTATAGTATGTTTAATGATAGACTCATAACTCTGGAATATCTTTTCTTGTTTTTCCACTTTTAACACCTGGTAAAGGTGTTTGTTCTTTTCACTGTTTTTTTTTTTCTGGGATATGTTGACAAATTGTAAGTGAGATTCAGTTTGATTTATCAGTGTGAAATATCAGAGGAATGCCCATATATGGTTTCATCAAATAATTGAATTGCTGAGCAATTTTATTAATTTTTGTTTCGACAATTTACATACAATTCACACTTGTTCTATTTTGATGTCATTGTCTGTCTCCTGATTGTGTTGACTCTATCCCTTTCCTGTTTGATTTTACCAGCTACGGCAAATAGTAAGCATGGTGTGAACATATATGGTTCCAGTTTTTTCCAACATGACATTAAGGGATTTTGTAGATTTTCCTGACAACAAGTTCTTGGAATCTGTCAGTAATTCGATCTTTGAATTGATTCAAACATACTAATTTACCTCGAACTTAATGAATTTATAATACTCTTAATTTCTCTAAAGCCTCTCATTGACGAATCCTTCAATTTTTATTTTGTCAATTTTTTTTTAATTTTAAAATACAATATCCTATTTTGAGATCTATAGGTTTCCCAATATTTCAATACAAAGATTTTAATATATATCTTTCCTAAATTTATACAAAAAATTGGAGGATCTATATTCCACGAACTCACAGAAATTCAAAGTTAAAACATTCTGAATGGCTAAACTTATATTTTCTTTTTAACAAAAATACACAACAATTAAATTAAGCATAAAAATTTAAATCACTGAAAAGTTGTATTCTTTCATTCTTTTCATGTTCTCTGATGGAAAATTAAAAAAAAAAAAAACACATTTCATCAAAATGTATAAGTTGGGAAACAAAAATTACAATTTTTATTACTACAATGATGTGTATATTATTTATTTATTTTTGCATAAAAATATCTTTTCCTACACCTGTTACTTTTTGTAAAATATGTCTTTTCCTACTATTGTAATTATTGTTTTTCAATTTCAAATCTTACCTACAAGTGTAATCTTTGCCTTTCAATGTCAAAGAAAAGTTGCATATTTAAGGATTAGGGGTTTAGGTACATTTTTAAGATTAATTGAAATTTATTTTAGTTTTGATTCTCTTAATTAAGGTTAAATTATATATTCTGTTGAGCTTTATCATTTTTCAATTTAAGTTAGACATCTATGACTTTTAAGCAAATTTGAATTGTGCACTTATGATTATCTACTTTCTTCAATTGAATATTTAATGTTAGAGGTCCACTGACATCTAATCATGTGACAAAAAGAATGCCACTAAAATGGCCACCATTACTCCATTTTTAATTACTTTCAACCAACTTTGAATTACACGTTCCAAGTATAAACAAATGTAAATATCTACTATTTTAATTGGATGCTCATTGCAAGGTCTTTATCAAACTTTATCAATTATTTTCTCAGGTGACAAATGGAACCTTCGTATAATCAAACTAGTCTCATGTTATTTATTCCTCTCTTTCAATTTTTTTTTTCATTTTTATATATAAAAGTTACAACATTTAATAAAATAATTATAAAAAAATGAGAATTTTTACAAAAGTTACAACAAATACCCATTGATATAAATTGCAAAGTTTTCTTTCCATCTCAATTTTTTTTCGGTTAATCAAAATTTTAAGGAGTATTTGGTTTTTCCATGAATACAAATA
>JANHAO010015435.1:0-14824 GCA_026873985.1 Saraca asoca | reverse complement strand
CCATTGCTTTAAACCATTTAAATTAATTGCTAATTACTTTGGTTCCAAATTTAATCACATTAAATTTGATTTGGCATAAAATAATCTTTCAAAATTCAATTTTCCATTTTCTGCCCCAGGGACACAATGGAAATTTTTGAAAAAGTCCAAGGGCAAAACTAGAAAATCTTGGGGTTTTGAAAAATACGAAAAGAGAGGAGTGAGTTTCATAGAAACCTAGTGAGTAAACAATCCCATAATCACCCCAAAACCCCATTTAAGAACCACATTCAAAAGTATATATGTAATTATGGCTATAAAAGCATACTTACCCCTTTGAATGTCATAACCTTACAACAAATTTGGACGTTTCATCCTTCAAGATAGTTAAATAATTGAAATGTAATATTTAATAGAATGAAATATACAGTAATACATGATACTATGGAAAATATCCATTACAGTGTGAACATAAGAAAATATTCAATAAAGCTTTTTAAAGTTTATCAATACTCAAATATCAAAATATTCAATTGGAATCCCAAAAGAAAATTCCTAGAGGTAATTGTTACATCATAAACATGTTTGTCCCTATCCCACCTTATTTACTTCATCATATATTTGAGTATTTACCCCTGTCTCACCTTATTTACTCCATCATACTTCTTTTATTCACAAATGTACTTGAGGGTTACCAATAAATTTTTCAATGGATCTAGTATCTTAAGTCAACATTATAATAAGATTATGAAGCATGTAATTCATTATTTAGGTAAGCAACATTTATCAAAACATACATACATAAACCTGTTATTGCATTTTTTGATATCTTCTCATCACATAGAAAATAGGATTGCCAATTCCAATGACATAAAGCAAGATGAAAATGCATCATTTAATTATAGCAAACCATTTCATAAACACCACTAGCATGTAAATATACTTTTAAAATCACTTTGATTTATATGTAAGGAAATTTAATTATTTAAAATGATTAATAATATTCTATATAATAAATCTAATCTATATTTACTAATGGAATCCTGAAGTGAGAAGGATTGTCCGTTCACCTTAGAAAATTCTGAAAAAATAAATTAGCTAACTTGGGTTTTTTTTAGCTGATACTCCAACCTTTTTGGTGTTGGTATGCTAGGTCCTTTAACAAAAGCTTCATTGAAGCAAGACAACACCAAATAACAAGAATATTTCAAATTTCTCACAACTATCACATTAAGAGTTTCAGGGGAAATTTCTTGTAAATTAGCTATAGGGTTGCTCTAGAATAAATCTTTTATTTTAGAATTATTCACCAGGGTCCAAAGTGTCAGTAGCCAGCTTGGTCAAAGCTGGGATGCCACCGATGAGCCTGTGAAAGCTGCTAGTTGAACCAGCTGGAACAACACTGAAGGAGAGAGAAACAACCATTGTGGAGATGGTCTAAGGAGGAGGGATCAATGGAGCGGTGACCAGAGGAGGAAGGACCACCGGTTGGCTTGTCGGGCGGCAAGCGAATGGAGAAAGAATGGTGATCAGAGCAACTTGCAGTAGTAGGGGGTTTGGATTGCTAGCGTATGTGAAGGAGAAGCTGGGCCAAAGATAAAGGGATGCTAGAGAGCTAGAATAAGGAAAGATTGGTAGCCAAAGGTGGCTAGATGGTAGAGGGACAAAGGCTGGAGAAGATCACCAAAGAACACCATAGAGGAGAAGCTTCAAGAGAGAGAGGATGCATGAAGAAGAAAATCAGCTAGGAAAAATATATACTGAAATGGAAATGGGACATATTATGATTTAACCCCAAGACTTTCCACTGACTTCAAATAGGCCCTCCAAAGAAATAAGAAATTACAATCTGGCCTTAGCGAAATTTTAAACTTTTCACTTCAATCACTTAGTACTCTTTTTTTTTCCTTTTTTATTTTTTGAGGTATTACAAATTCTCCCCCATCAAAAGAATTCGTCCTCAATTTCTATAAACATACTCATAAGGAGTGAAGGTCCATACCAACACATCACTTAAATAGTTAGGGGTATCTATACATCGTGAGGAATCTAGACTCCCAAGTCAATTCCTTTCTCCCATGGTTCTCTCACAAAACCACGTATCACCCTAACAAGATTCTTTTCCTCATTATTGCTCTTCAACACAAGATTGCTGTGCTCAAGCTTCCAATATTTAGGTTTCTTATCAATGTTCATAACTCTTTCCTATGCCCAGTGTAAATCATGACATCTGAATTGCCCTCTAAACATCAACATAATCCCTGATGGAACAATATTAGTTGCTAGGATCTTTCCATTATATTTCATATAATCTATGTCACCCTGAGATCCCATGAAGACCAATTATGATAAGCTCCACCCTGTACTGAAATTCATCACCAACTTCAACTCCAGGGATAGGTATTAAGATTTATTTTCCTGTATTAACATATTTTACCTTCTCCTTAAGAATCTTTATTGCTTATAGATAACCCCTTTTTATGGCTATTCACTCCATTTTTTAACTTTGCTTCTTCTTTTTACAAAAGCTTTCTACAGCAGCTTAAGACATATGACGTATCTCTCTCACTTTGTTTCGAGTCACATTTGACTCATTATCATGACTGCTAAAACTACCATGACCAATAGAAGGAACATTTACATTGAAATCTAGTGACGGTGTATAGATGTGCAAGGTTTTAAGAAGAAGGTAAGGGAGTAGAAGAAGGTTATAGTCTTAGAGGAAATTTTACCTAATCTCTAAGGACATTCTAATTTAGACATCAAGCTCAGCACAACTACCCTGTCTAATGCAATATCCATCGCATTGGAATTTTCTTTTAGCTCAAGTTGGCAACCATAGACTACACAAGATACACGATAGTAGTTTGGCTCACATAGGGCAGCTGTGTTTATGAGGTTGACTGAGGCTAGAGAAGTTCGATAGTCTGATCATCTAAGAACTGCAGTTAAATGGTGGTTTGCGATTGATCTTGGATAGCAATGCTACTGGAAAAAGGGAAAGACTTGCAGAACTTTTCAACACTTGTTTACAGTTTTATAGGAAACCGTTGAACAGGTGACTAAAATAAGGTAACTAAGAATCATAGTTTGGGGAGTACTGTAGTAGGTAAAACTAGTTGGAACCACTGGATGTAGCTCCTACATAACTGTTGAGGGAAAAAGTCCATTCCAACAATGGAAGGTTAAGATTTCGGGCAACATCAAGTGCCTGGGTGAGTGTCCTACAACAGGACCGGATGACTAAATAGTTGAGCACTCGTGCTCCTTAACCAGAATGAATTGATTAGTGAACAATTTCATCTTTCTGAATTGGGAGGACTAGCCAGAAAAGAAAACTAGCCGAAGAAGTCGATTTTGCCAAAAACAAGGAGATAGCCAGATGGAGCAGAGCAAGGCCATACGGTCTGAGCAGTGTAGATTTTTAGTACCTTGCCCTGGCAAATTTATCCAACTTGAACATTATTTCCTACTCTGATAGGATCTGATACGAAAAAACCAAAATCCTCTCCGAGGTGTAAGTGCTACAAATTTGGCATCTGTGCAACGACAAGTGAAAGCTCTCTAGTCAAATTATTGTTATACAAGTCAAGTTCTTGAAGATTTTTGAACTGGGCAAGCTCAGAGAGAAAAGTGAGATTGAAAACATTGTTGGAAAAAGGTTAAGAAAGCAAAGGCTAGTAATGGTAGAGACCCTTGGCGAAATGGGTCCAAAGATTCAATTATTAGTAACCAAAAGATTATTAAGGTATGAAAGGTGTGCAATATCATCAGAGAGTATGCCAAAAAGGCTAAGATCGGTAAGGTTCAAAGCTATCACATGTCAACGAGAATCACATGCGATGCCAGACCAGGTGCAGTGGCTAGTAGAGGCATTCCATAAGGAAGAACAGATTGTGGATTACCAGTAATGGCTGTTTTTAAGGATAAAAGTGCATAATAAATGGTTCGCATCTAAGATAATATCAAAGTCCATTATATCCAGCATAATCAAGTTGGCGAGTGATACAGTTCCACACACACCAATTTTACAAGAGGAAACCATTTCACTAACTATTAATGTCTAACCCAGGAGAGTAGATATCGACAGTTGTGGTTTTAAAGGGATTCGAGGCGTAACAAGTCTTAGTTAAATGGGTGGATACAAAAGAATAAATTACACCAGGATCAAACAATACATAAGCTAAAATAGAATTAACTATTAAGATACCTATAACCATAGCATCAGAGGCCTAGGTGTCCTACCTCATCAGAGTAAATACTCATGCAGCAATCCTCTGACCACCACCATAGCCTCTACCAACTAAACCTCTACTCCCACCTCTAGTAGTGGATTCTAATACTGAAGGCCTAATGGAGGGGGCACTGCCTGAGGTTCCTGCGGCCTTAATGCCATTAGGTGAAACAGACAAATGAAGGCAATCTCTCACTATGTGCCCCATCTGGCCATATCCATAACATGCTCTCAATGCTTGCTTGCAAATCCTTGCATGATTCTTCCTATAAGATTGGCATAACCTTGGTACCTCATGTCTATCTAAAATAGATGGGCCAAAACCAGATCCGCTAGCAAAGTGATGACTAGATGCAAAGGTACCTGAAAGTCTTTTGAAATAGGGTGTGCTTGAGGCTCTGGATCTTTGTCTCTCTTTATCCCCACTAGAACCTTTAATTCTAGATTTCTTTCGGGAGCCTCCTTGAAATTCTCTACTTTGGCTTTTTTCAAGTGAATGGCCCGATTATAAGCTTGTGCGTATGTAATGTCTTCAATGAATGATATAGAATTAAAGTATTAATCATTAAGACCACTAACAAATCTTTAAGCTTTTTCTTGTTCGTTAGAGACTATATTACTTACAAACTGGGAGAGATGAAGAAACCGGGTAGCATATTCCAAAATGGATAATTTTCCTTGTTTTAAATTTTGGAATTCTTGTATTTTGACAAATCGCTACCCTAGAGGAAAGAATTACTATAGGAAAGCTGCATGGAATGCTTCCTAACTATTTGCTCCACCTTCTGAGGAGTTATGACTCACCCATCCTTAATACCAGTTAGCAGTGGTATCATTTAGCTGGAATTCAACCAGCTATATGCATACTTTATTTGGACATCTTAGAACTTGCCATAGCTGTTCAATTTGATTCAGGAATGCAAGGGGGTCCATCTCTAACCCAATACCTAAAAATTTGGGGGGTTTGAGTTTCTAAAATTCCTTTAAATAATTAGAGAGATTCATAGTAGTAGGTGGAGATGTGGAGGCATATGAGTTTTTGGCCCCCTATCTTGATTTTGTGTTCCTTGTTGGGTCATTTTATTCATAAAATCCACCATTAGGTTCTTAAAATTTACAAACCAAGTTGGAGCCCCAGAAGAAGAGGGACCAACTGAAGTCTTTGGTATGGAATGAGCTCCAAATTTAAATTGGGAGCTTTCTGCTTATAATTCTCTTTGTGTAGATCTACCTTGACCTTTAGTCCTACCCCAACCCTAAAGGAAAGTTTAAGAAGATGATGGTTGCAGGGATGCTTCGTCAGTTTGGCGTCCACTTGGGAATCGCATTCTATGAGGCATTTTCCTATATTGAAATAAGAAGATTGATTTTAGGTAGGAATCAATATACACATTATAAAATTGGGAAGTTAGGAAATGCAGAGATTATCGATATGCATTCATGGCTGGGGCATCAACATATGCTTATTTATGCGTTATGTTCTCGGGCGCACTAACATAAACTCAATATGCCTATCTCGTAATGGCAGTTGGAGACTTCTATCATGTACCTAAACCCTAGACTATGCTCTAATACTAACTTTGTCATGCCCCAATCCACGAAATGTGATCGCCATAAAAGGTCATCGATAGGAAACCTCATACAAGCCTGATAATGCATATTTTATTGAATATTCACAATTTTTGTAAATGCACACTTAAACATTCACATGAGAATTCTACCAAAATTATGATAAAATTTTCCTTATTTTTCAAACATCCGGGCACAAGGCTTATATACATAAAAGGGGCTACATGCCTAATATAACCTGTACAACACATAACAAAAATAAAGCAATGACCCAGGCTAAACAATCCCTATCCTGCTAGCATCTAGACAATATACACATGTACAATGGATTCCTACCAACTGCCATCAACTCTACCATTTGTATAACTGTATGCTCCGTAAAAGTGACTTACTCACTCAAGGAACAGATCATGTATCCGGGTGAGGTGAAGAGATGGTGGGAGAATCCTAGGGCTCTAAAAAATATGAAAAGAGTGAGTAAACAATCCCACAATCACCCTAAAACTCCATCTGAAAACCACGTTCAAAAGTACATATATAATTATGGCTATGAAAACATGCTTACCCATTTAAACGTCATAACCTTACAACAAATTTGGAAATGCCATCCTTTAAGATAATTAAACAATTATAATGTAATATTTAACAAAATGAAATATACAACAATACATGATACTATGGAAAATATCCATTATGGCGTGAACATAAGAAAATATTCAATAAAGCTTTTTAAAGTTTATCAATACTCTAATATCAAAATATTCAACTGGAATCCCAAAGGAAAATTCCTAGAGGTGACCGTTACATCATAAGCATGTTTGTCCCTATCCCACCTTATTTACTCCATCATGTATTTGAGTATTTACCCCTGTCCCACCTTATTTACTCCATCATACTTCTTTTATTCACAAGTACACTTGAGGGTTACCAATGAATTTTTCAATGGATCTAGTATCTTAAGTTAACATTTTAATAAGATTATGAAGCATGAAATTCATTATTCAGGTAAGCAACATTTATCAAAACATACATACATAAACTTGCTATTGCATTTTTTTATATCTACTCATCACATAGAAAATAGGATTGCCAATTCCAATGACATAACACAAGATAAAAATGCATCATTTAATAACAGTAAACCATTTCATAAACACCACCAACATGTAAATATACTTTTGAAATCACTTTGATTTATATGTAAGGAAATTTCATTATTTAAAAGGAATAATAATATTCTATATAATAAACTTAATCTATATTTACTAATGGGATCTCGAAGTGAGGAGGATTGTTTACTCACTTTAGAAATCCTTAGAAACTAAATCAACCAACTTGGGTTTTTTTAGTTGAAAGTCTAACATTTTGGGTGTTAGTGTACTAGGTCCTTCAACAAAAGCTTTACTGAAGCAAGACAACACCAAATAACAAGAATATTTCAAATTTCTCACAACTAGCACAATAAGGGTTTCAAGGGAAATTTCTTGCAAACTAGCTATAGGATTGTTATAGAATAAATCTTTTATTCTATGATTACTCATCAGGGTCCAAAGTGTTAGTAGCTAGCTTAATCGAAGATGGGACACTGTCGGTGAGCCTGTGGAAGCTGTTGGCTGAACCAACTAGAACAGCACTAAAGGAAAGAGAAATGACCATTGTGGAGTTGGTCTAAGGAGGAGAGATCGTTGGAAAGGTGACCAAAGGAGGAAGGACTATCAGTCGGCTTGTCGGGTGGCAAGTGAATGGAGAAAAGATGACAATTGGAGTAGCTTGCAGTAGCAAGGGGTTTGGGTTGTCAGTACACATGAAGGAGAAGCTAGGCCAAAGATAAAGGGACACCAAAGAGCTAGAAGGAGGGAAGATCGAGGGGCTGGAGGTGGTTGGACGATAGAGGGACGAAGGTTGGAAAAGATCACCAGAGACCACTACAGAAGAGAAACTTCAAAAGAAAGAGGACGCACAAAGAAGAAAGTCGACTGGGAAAAATATATATAGAAATGGAAATAAGGCAAATTGTAGTTTGACCCCAAGACTTTCCATTGACTTCAAATAGGCCCTCCAAAGAAATAAGAAATTACAATCCAGCCCCAGCAAAATTTTAAACTTTTCACTTCAATCCTTTAGTACTCTTTTTTTTTTTTTGAGATATTATAGCCTAGAAGAAATAAATCACACAATCTTACAAGTGGATTTGTATGTGCCAAGGTAGCTAATCCATTTATACCAGTGTCTAAGTTAGGAATTAATTTTCATTATATTCGATCAAAAAGAAATGATTATAGAGTTACCAAGTTTATATGTTATGTCTTACTTGCATGTTCTTTTGAATTGGATTCATTTCCCTTGAAATTTTATAGGTTTCTACCAATGAAATTTGATGAAATTCAAAATTCTCCAATTTAGAGGCTTATATATATTATTTATTTATTTATTTTTCAAAACCAACCTTAGCCTCAGTCTTACTTAAGTAGCCTTGAGCTTCAACGTAAGAAAGCCTAAGTTTGTGTTATAACTTGTAGGGTCTTCTTTTGGAATATAAACCCTGTGAGACAACTATTGTCATTGAAGTTTTAAATTAGGTATGCACAGACTTGTGTATAATTCTTTGTTAACAAGTTGTAGAATATAATTATGATAGCAATAAGAAATGAATAGAAGAAAACAAAATTATAACTTCATACCTTGAAAATACTGATAAAAAGTAATCATATTTTTATGAGAGCAAATGTCAAATTGTGGCCCATAACTTTTTGAAGGGAAATAAAAAAATAATCTATTATTTTTTCATGGAATTGAAAAACTTTTGTCCAACTTGGGGTATTTTTGATAAAAGTTCTTTTGAAATTTAATATGATATGATCATTCTTGGCTTGAAAATTGAATTAAGTGTGCTAGATGTGACCTATGTCATGTCTATTGACATTTTTCCAATGTTGACGTTCTTTATGTTTACTCTAGTATGGTGGATGTGTTTGATTATAATGATTGTTAGCAAAATGGTTCTATGCTAGATTTGTGCTTTACCTTATGTATCGTTCTTTCTTTTTTTGACACCAATGGAATTTTGACAGAAGAGCATAACTTTTTTGAATAATATTTTAGTCATTTTAATATATTTCCTAGGAAGTTGTAGTTAAACCAAACACCACATGGGAGCTTGTTTCTGGAAAAGTGCTACTTCCTTAGTGCTAACCAAATAACTTTTAGCACTTTCTGAAAAGTTCACACATAAATTTATTTCATGTGTGAATCAAACAACTCCTAATTTGATAAGTAGGTTTATAGTCATATTATTTTTTCCACTTTCAAAGTGTTATTTTATTAAATATGTAAAAATGATTATTCATTTAATGGATTTCTATTTTTGGGGCTAGACTAAGTAAAAATATTAACATTTTTTGTTGATAAATATACATATAATTAATAAAATTACAAATTTTTACAAATTTTAAAATGGCTAAAGCCATCCTGCTTCAATAGGAGCCTTTGCCTCCTAACATATTATTGCCGAGGGAGTAAACAGTTTTCTAATTTCAAAGTAGAGAGGCTGATACAAATTACAGAGAGATATTAATAATGAGCAAACCACAAAGGTTTACCATGTTAGAATGGTTTGCAGATAGTTTTAGAAGTCTGAATTATGGTTAGCCTCCCAATAAAACTCCTTTTGTATCTCTAACAAGGGATAACAAATATTTTAAAGAAAAATTGGTAGGTATTGGATGTAATCGGGTAGATATTTGATAGGAAAAGCTATGTATAGTCGCGTTTAAGGATGAAAATTACATTTGCGCCTCAAATCATGGAAGAGTTATGTTAGTCGTGGTGTAATTCTCTTATTATGAAGCTATTAGGGAGATGCATAGGCTATGAGTACTTATGTAACAAGCAACATCAGTTATGGAAGCTAACATATGGAATGGAGGCGATTGATTTAAGGCATGATTGTTTCTTAGTCAAATTCTCTATTATAGAAGATGTGGAATTGGTTATTGATGTTAGCCTCTGGGTAGTCCCTGATCATTATCTATTTGTGAATAAATGAACACTGATTTCATTCATTCACAGTCAAGGATTAACTCCACTATGGCATGAATAAGATTTCTTGAGCTGAACATGGCTTATTATGATGAGAATGCACAACTAGCAATAACATTAACAATGGGGGCCGAATAGAAGTTAACTTAAATACTTTGCTTGCCTTAAGAGGTCATTTTGCTAAGGTTTGTGTGGAGATAGATTTGGATTGTCCTTTGGTGGGCTAGGTACTTTCAAACTGAATAGACATTGGTATAAAATGGATTATGAAAGTTTGCATACTTTGTGTACTTGTTATAGGTCTTATGATCACATTCAATAAGACTATAAAGCTTAAAAACAACAATAGAAGGATGCAAAAAAGTAGAAGGAAAGTTTGGATGGTGCTTCCTTAAGGAAGCTTGCAAAAGGTAATGTTAATGCTAGTTCCATTAGAGAGAAGGGTATGCAAGATGGTTATAAACTCCTGCATGGTGATTAGATGATAACCACTCGAAGAAAGAGGAACTATCATATAAACTGAAAGTGGCTAATAAAATTAGGGCTCTGCATGCTAGTAAATTAAACTTGAATTCTTTCAACGTCTTATAGGATGATAGTAAACGACTTTATGAGGTTGTTTCTAATAAGGGGTTTGGTAAATAAAAGGTTCTATCAAGTTTTCCCTTTGATCAACCAATTATATAAACCCATAACAAAAGACAAAGACAAGATCCTAATATTATGGATAACACTTTTAAAGGTTCCCAACGTGTCTCTAATAGAAGCAAACCCCTTATTTAGAATCTTCATCATATTTGCTCAGGGTCTCATAACATGTCACCTTATGTTCCCCTTACAAATATATCGAATGATGGAGCTTTTGCTTTTCAAACTAGAGGGAATGTGGGAAAGGATTTCATATTACATCAAAATACTTCAATGATTTTTAGGCATGCCAAACATCTATTATGCAAATGGATTAGACTCATGGTAGGCCAGGTAGCAACAAAAATAGTGAATTTGGGTTGACTAAGTTTCATGGCAGCCAACTCAAGGAGCAATGTCCTGACCCAAGGAAGATAGAGAATAGTGAATCTAATTAATAATTAGAGAATGTTGCTGCTAGTGTTTCTTCTATGGAAGTGACATCACCTCCGAAAGATAGTGAAGCTTTTGTGGATATGGTTGTAGAGACTCCATTAAGTTCTTAATTTAAGGTTCATTCTTTCTCTTCTTATCATATTTTTATGATTAATTTTCATAATTTTTCTATCCTCTCCTAAAATATAAGAGGAGCAACTAGTAAAGAGACTAAGTGGCATTTAAGGAATATGGTTAATAATAATAAGCTTTCTATGGTTATTGCTTTGGAAATTCATTGTGTTTGAAGGACATTCAAGATTCTAGCATAATCTCAATTATTGTAATTTTCAAAGCCAATGGACATTCTAGTGGAATTTGGGTGTTAGCCAGACAGAGTTGTGATGCTACTTTCTTTGATATTAGTACTCATAGGCAGTGTGTTCCTTTCAAGATATCTAAAGGGCAAGATGCTTGCATTTTCTTGGCTATTTATGTGAATCTAAGGGCTAGCATAAGCATTCCATGGCTTTTGCTTGGGGATTTTAATGAAACTTTGTGTTATTCTGAATGCACGAGTGTTAATTTTATGCCTTTAAGAGCTAACAAACTCAACAAAGTTCTAAATGAATGTAATCTAGTTGATTTAAGGTATAAAGGTCCTTGCTTCACTTGGCATAGTGTCGTTGTCTGACGGCTCGATTGTCAGAACATGTGGTGCTTAGAGTCTTCACTTAGTACTTAATCAATTAGTACTTAAGAATAAGCCAGCTAATTGGTCATACACCATTTAAGTTTCAAAAATAACAAGCAACACTACAATTTATAGTATATCAAGTCAACGATAAGCACAAATCACTTATTACATAGCAACTAAATTGCACATAAAGGCAACCAAGTCATTCACATAGACAATCATGATGTGTTCATATAATTTGAACAAATGCGGATGTATATGACCAAAAGTAAAGAAATTCTGTGGGACAATATTTTGATTGAAGAGGGCCTACTTCTTTATTCACATTTAAATAGCCTCGATTACAGACTCTCAAGTGTGCAGGGGAGACTTAAGGCCATACACTTAGTCCCTTAGATGAGTGCCTCTGTGCCCACCTCGGGTTACTGGACACTCCCCTCTAAAGAGCATTCTAAGCAAAAGCCTTATTGATAGAAGTAGACATATTTTTTCCCAGTTGACATAAGAATTTTTCTCCTAATTTCTAAGAGTTCTAATGTGCCACAACAAATCAACAAGAAGATAAAAATCCAAGGATCGTAGTCATGTGCTTGTTTACTCGCATTAGATAAATTACCTTAGTTAAAATTATATAGACATCCTCATAATGGGAAAAAATCAAAAACATAATCTATGTAAGCATTTTCTTTTAAATTCATTTCACATGATCTTCTCTTCATGCTTGATTGTTATGTCAAATTTTGTCTGAATCTGAATACATTTTCTTACTGAATTTAGTTACAAGTCCCGAATTGTGACACTTAGACATACATGATTTTCAAAAAATTTTGAAAAGATTTGTTAGAGCCCTTACGAATGTTGTTTGGAGGTTGTGTTTCCCGAAAGCCTCTATTGTCAACCTTTCTTGTACTTACTCAGATCATAACCCAATTCTCCTTCAATGTCAAAATTCTATTCCCTTAGAAATGATCACCTGCTTCGTTTCGAGGCATCCTGAAGTTCTCACCTAGATTTTAAGGCTTTAGTTCGGAATGCTTGAATTGATTGTGAGTCTGATACTAGTAAAGGTTTGGCGAATGTGAAGGATAACGCTATTATTTTCAACCAGGAGGCTTTTGGTAACATTTTTAAACAGAAAAGGCTGTTGGCTGATTACTTTAATGGCATTCAATTGGCTCTTGAGAGAACTCATTCTTATCGTCTGGTGAATTTAGAATAACAGCTTAGAAAAGAACTTAATCAGACTCTTCGTCAAGAGGAGATTCTGTGATTTCAAAAATCTAGAGAACAGTGGGTCAGATATGGTGATTTGAATACTAATCTTTTCCATGCTCAAACAATTATTAGGAGGAAAATGAATAAGGTGGAAGGCCTTTATCTAGCAGATGGTTCTTGGTGTTCAGATCCCGAGTTTCTGAAGGATGAGGCTATGTGATTTTATAGAAATCTTTTCTGTGGGGATTCGAATCGTGCTCAAAGCTATTTGGTTCTTGATGATTCTCTAAGGCTTTCGAATGAGACTAGTGGTATTCTTTCAGCACCAATGTCAAAAGGTGAAGTGTGGGATGCTTTAAAATATACGAAATCTTTTAAATCTCCTGGTCCGAATGGTTTTTAGCTTTTCATTTTTGAGAGATATTGGAGTATTATGGGAGATTATGTCTCTAGGACTGTAGTAGATGCTTTTCAAAATGGCTACTTTGATCCTAGAACTTCGGAAACTCTTATTGTTCTTATCCCTAAAGTGGAGAGTCCTGTTCGTATGGGTCGATTTCGACCAATTAATTTATGTAACGGAATTTATAAACTCATCACCAAGATTCTGGTAAACCGTCTTCACGCTTTTCTTCCTAATATTATTAGTCCTCTTCAAATCAGCTTTATCCCGGGTAGAGGCACGACAGACAACGCTACTGTGGCTTAAAAGCTGCTTCACTATCTTCGTAGGACAACAAGTAGATCTGGGATTCTAAGTTGTAAAATTGATTTAGAGAAAGCTTACGACAATGTAAATTGGGATTTTCTCAGAGACTGTTTGGTTGATTGTTCTCCCGCATTCTACGATTAATCTCATCGTGTTTTGTGTTACATCCTCAAAGCTTTCTTTACTTTGGAATTGTCGTAGGCTCCCTAGCTTCTCTCCCATAAGAGGTTTTCACCAAGGAGATCCAATTTTTCTATATCTTTTTGTAAAATGGTCCGCAAGTGTCCTATCTTCTATTTGCTAATGATCTTTTGCTTTTTTCCAGAGCTTCTAAGGCTCAAGTGAGAGTTATGGTTGCGACTGTGACTGAGTTTTGTCCAGTGTCTGGTCTTAAAGTTAATTTGGCTAAATCTAAGGCTGTCTTCAGCGCCAGTGTCGAGGAGGGCTCAAGATCAGCTCCGATTGATTGTCAATATCCCCTTTATGCAGGATTTAGGAAACTATGTTGGTATCCCTTTTCTCAAAGGTAGACCCTCCAGTGCGGACTTTTCCCATATCACGTCTACATTAAGTAACTGGTTGGCTACTTGGAAGAGTATACTTTTGAACAAGGCTGGTCATGCTATTTTGGCCAAAGCAGTGCTCACTTCTGTTCCTATTTATACTATGCAAGTTTTTTGGCTTCCTCAGTACATTTGTAATGAGATAGATCCAATAGTTGTAATTTCATTTGGAAAGGGCAGAGCAATGGTCACGACATTCATCTTATTAATTGGAACACTATTTCTCTTTCGAAGAGATTAGGACGTTTGGGTATTGGACAGGCTCCTCTCTCTAATATTTCCTTATTGGGAAAATTAGTCTGGCAACTTGTTTCCAATAGTGACAGGTTATGGGTTAAAATTATCTTTAGTAAATACATAAAAGGCACTTCAGTTTTGGAAGTCACTGCTTCATTCGGAAGTTCTGCCATCTATATTTAAAAGATGGCTTCGGTTGGCGAGTTGGTTCTGGTAGTTTAATCAGACTTTGGGATGATTTTTTGATGTCAAACTCTTCGATTCGTAAGTTGATAGTGTAAGAATAATTAAATTGATTAATCAATTGGGATGCATGAAATTTAGAATACTGAAAAGAGATATGACCTGTAGCAGTCATGATGATCGTACTTACAACCTGCAAAACAAATTTGACTAGGATCTTCCTCTGCAAATCCATTTCTCCACAAGCAGTCTTTCAATGGGGCAAGCTGCTCAGATAGACAAAACTGTCTCAGTTAAGGATGCAGAGGGGACCTAGCTAATATATTAACCCTAGGACC
>JANHAO010015434.1:0-14831 GCA_026873985.1 Saraca asoca | reverse complement strand
TGTTAGTTCAAGAAAATATGATATTGACTTTTCAGTTATTTTTCAACATCAAAACTAATAAGTAGTGATGTAAAACTCATTTGGGATTAACAATCTCCTTTAAGGTTAACAAGCTTTATCAAGCTACTTGGAGGCCTAGAGATGCCCAATGCCACCATGCAAGGAGGCAAAAGGACATAGCTAGAAGGGCTAAATTCCAACAAGTCGTAAGGTCAGTAAGCAAACCATACCATTCTGGCTCTTCTTTCCTATCCTCCTGCCAAGTTGAAAGCTCCTCCCTCAGCCTTGCAACTCTTGGGCGCTTGCAGAAACTGAATGGTTAGCTCGCTAAAGGATAAAAGAGCAAAAAAGTAGGAGCTAAACTTGTTAGCACCATAAGGAGGTTATGGAAGAATTCCTAGAGTCCTCAAGGAGGAGTTCTCTATAGGAACCACATGCAAAAAGCCATTCATTCCCCGCAATCTCATGCAGCAGACCATACACACCTCAGAGTATTTCACCAAAAGCGAGAACTTCAAAAATATTGGGGGGGCTCAGTCAATGTACCCCTCTAGTTAATCCGTAAAGTAGGGAAGGGGACTTCTTATGCCTTATATAGACTAGCCTAGCTTCACTGAAGAATCCAAAGGATATCCACCTGATCTTGATCGAATAGTCCACAAGAAAGCAAGACCGCCATTCTAACAATTGTAAAACATGTACAATAGGAAGGATGGCCTAATGTAGATGAAACAAGAGATTGAAACTCAAAATGGCAACACGACAGGCTGTGAGCAAAGACTTTGACTATATGGCAGACTGTAGGTGAAGGACTTGGCAACACCATAGACTGTGAGCAGTGACTTTGCCAGCAAACTATAACTTCCAGTCCATAAAGTGAACTAAGAGTTAGGGGGCCAATATTATGGGTACTTTCTAGACAATACAAAATGGGCTGGCTAAGGCCCAATAAGAGATAAGTCTAACCAAAAAGGGCTTAGATCACCCAAAAACTAAGGTCACTTGACAGAGACATTAGCTCGCCAGTTATGAGCCCAGAGCGCAGGATGAGACCGAGATAGGGATCCCAGCTCATTGAGGATGGATTCTAGCTCACCAAGTAAAGTATGCTATCCTAGCCACCTGCTAGCAGACTCATTTCAATTGAGCTTGAGTGTGAGACTAACCTTTATAGCCTGCAGATCACCCAGCACGAGCTCGGACTGCTACGTAAGCTGCCTCAAGCATTGGGTACGGAATGCCAAGGTCTAGTCAGCACCTAAAGGCACATTCTCCTAACCGACAAGTCAACCCCCAAAACTGACACATCAGCCTCCAAAATTTGATAGTGAAATGCCAAGCATTTATTGCCTATCAAGCATTGATTGCCCATAGTAGCAAAAATGATAGTTTTTCTATTTGTCAAATTACACTTGTAACCCTCCCTGCTTCTATAAATAAGGGGGATAGATCATTGTATGAAGTAAGTGAAAATACATGTAGAAACCATGCTAAAATAGTGAGAAAGCTTGTACATTGTAACTTTCTTGAATGAAATAGAGAATCCACTGCACAAAGCTAATATAAAACCACCATGGACGTAGAGTTCACACTGACTTTAGTTGAACCATGATAAAAAACTTCTAGTATTCATTGTTCTCCCTCATCTCCTATTTCTTCCTTTCTCATACACACGTATACAACTTGCAGTTTGGGTTTTCATTGGACTTTTTCTGTTGACTAATTTTCGCCATTAACATTCACCAACATCTAAAAGTCAAAGACATTTGAACTTAAAAATTTCACTTTTAACTACCCAATTAAAAATCTTAGATCATAAATTGAATAAATAAATAAATAAATAAATATATCTTTTATCAATGATATTCAACTTCACTCTCAAAACTCTAAAATTCTTAAAAGAAAGATAGAGAGAGAGAGAGAGAGAGCGAGCGAGCGAGAGAGAGAGACAGAGAGAGAGAGAGAGAGAGACAGAGAGAGAGAGAGAGAGAAAGAAAGAAAATGGGTTAAAAATAAGGGATACATAAATTCCAAAAAAAAAAAGAAGAATCTTTTTTTTTTCAAAACTCAAACCATAATTTGAACAATGATCATGTTAAAAAATGAAGATAAAGTTATTAATTAAAATAGTTCTTAATCAAAATAAGAAAAGTAATATTGAATATCATTTTATAAAATAATATCTTCATCTCCCATTATATTCACTCCAAGGAATAGAAAATAAAAATACTTTTTAATGCCTCATATTCACTTTTTGCAATGAAACATAAAAAATTTTGTAAATTATCACATTAACTTCATGTTATGCAATAACAAAATTCTATACAAATAAGACGTTCATTTTAGAAAATTGAGTATCAAAATTCTTTAGAAGCTATCACATTCATTTTGGGGAATGGATTATAAACTTTTAGGAATATCTTAGTTTTAATCAATATTTTATTTTGTATGAAGCCACAAATATAAAATAATAAAACATTTTAGACTTATTCTTAGTGGTACCTTGAGACCAATTAGACATGAAAGTATTTCAAAATATTTTGAAGTTATGAATTAAAATAAGAAAAAGTAATTTATATTATGCATAATAACATTAAGAATAGAGAGTTAGGAAAAATGTCATGTTTTTTACATCCCCTACCAGATATACAAAGCCAATGGATAATTATGTACAGAAATACATGTACACAAGTCAATAAAGAATGGGAAAGTGCTTTCATTAACTATAACATAACACATAAGATTTATTATTTATTTCCTTTTCCAAAACTAATGTGGTACAAAGTGTAGATCAACAAAAACAACAAATAATATACAAGTGATATATTATAACATATAAATCATGTCATAAAAAGATGAATTTAAGGGAGAAATTTCATTCTTTTACTTGAACACAAAAACTCAAGATGAAAGAATTTTGTAAAAGTAAAACAAAAATATTATAAAGATAGATGTAATAAATCAAAATAATATGGAAGGAGTTTTCTCTTATCCACAATTATATATATATATTCACTATCTGATTTGTAACATATTTATTTAAAGAATGTATCCTTATACCATTTGAAATTGTTAAGGGTTTTGCACCTAAAATTTAAAAGGAGTTCAACAGGCTTATCTTTCTAAAGACTGGGTCACCTATGAAGTGCTTTGTAATTTTATAGATTAAGGTGTTAAATGCATCAAGTTTAGGTTGATCATATGATCCTAGAATTAGGTCTCCTAATCTATCAATCTTAACTGATTCTAGTATTTGCTGTTTTTTAGGATTAGTAAGATGTTCATCCCACTAACCTTTGAGTTGGCCAGTGAATCTAGCAACTAGAATGTGAACAACTGCCATGTCATCACATCCTTGTGTAGTTTGGTAAGCGGTACTTACTATAGTCATTTCCTAAAGGAGTTTGATAATCTCATATTCAAACTTTCCGTCTATGTTCCATTCATAGATGTTATTCCCCATTGTAGGAATTTTGAATAAAAGATGTTTTATGAGTTTTTATATTTTAAAGACCTAAGAGTCTGTGGGATCTCTAGGTTGCTAAAACCTTAAATCGAAAAGGCCCCTAAATAGAAAAATGAAAGCACTACAATAAAGTAAGGAATGTAAATAGACTACCATAACAATGAATGCTAATGCAAAATATAAAACATAAATGAATAATATAATTGTAACATAAGATTTGTATTAACAAATTAGGCAAAATTCCAAAAAAGCTTCCAAAGGTTACGTAAATTTGAAAGAAAGTAAAAGAATAATTTCAAGGAGTGGAAAGGCAACGGATGCCCTATATTTAGGAGGACCAACTGTCACAACTCAAACTCATGGTCATGACCGACATGAATATCAATCCCTGATTCATAAACATAAGCCTTTAATCTGTCTCTATTATTCCCTTCTTCTCATTCTTGTTTTAATATTTCCTATGCTTATATACTTAAATCTAAATGGTTAATAGGGCAAACTTATAAACAAAAAGAGAAACATTGATATATAAACATGTTTTTATAAGATATAGAGGCACTGCCCAAACATGGCACACGTTCATTTAAACTTTCATTTGACAAGCCTTTAACAAGTACTTAACAGACATACTCTCTTAAAACTCTCTATTGTGGTGGTATTTACAATGACAGTGACTTCTATGAAGTTATTGCCTATCCTTACTTTTCAAGGGTGGGTTAATAGCAATTCATGAGAATCTAAAAAATAATCCATAGAAGAGTGAGTTTGGGCCTTAATGAGATAAATCCATACCTAACTTATGAATTGATCAGTATTTAACCAAACACATATACGTCATATCTTTAGAAAGTATAACTCAAGCCACAATTATCCAACATATCATAAAAACCCAGGGGATCAACCTCTGAGTTGTATCACAATATATTTTAATAGTCACACCTTAATGAACCATGATTTTCTCATGGCCTCAAGCCATTCTCATCAATCATTATATGTTTAGGTTTTAGTACCATTTTACTTTCTAGCATTTCACAGGACTCGATCTTTACATGAGTTTATATCACATTGTCTTACCACATTAAATCTTCTTTTAGAATTTCTTAGAATAACAATTATAAATCATACTATTCACATAGCTTCTAGCCATTAATAATCATGTCACATAATCAAGTCATATTTATCATATTCCAATGTATTCAAAATAACAATTTCAATAAACAACATAATAAAGAAAAGCAATGTAAATCTCCTTCTTACTTTGATCCAGCCATAAGCCATTTGTCCCAACCTTTTCCCTCTATCACCTACTTTATGCCCCTCCACTATATTGAAATGTACAGATCCAAGATCCAGTTCATTATTTCCCACCATAATCCATCATTTTCATATCATTCATAACATTATATATCATATCATATCTCATGTATATAGGCAATATTGACACTATATAATCACTTACAATGATTATAATTCCAACAATGATCACTACATACTATTCAATATCTTGTATATCTTCTCAAACTTTATACCATAATACCATTCATAGCAATTACATTTCCACAATCATAGTCATTCATCACTTGCCATCCCATGCTCCATGGGAAATTTTCAAGTATCTCAATAGTATCATTTTTCATCACATCATCACGTTATCTATCATTCATATATATTTTATATCATCTTTATCACATGTATCACATGTCATTGCCATTATATATCATAGACCGATTCTTCAAAAATATTTAAACTTATACATCATTCATGATTATATGGGTCCCATTATTATAACAAGTATCACAATCATTTTTCTCTTATCCACGTATAGACCAACATTTAATTACTACCTCAAATACACATTCTCTATCATTTTATCTTTATAATTGTCCACATTACTTCCATAACATTTATGTATAAACAATTACTAAGTTAATTAGTATTAACTTGAAAATTACTCATTCAAGACTTCTTATCTGTTTTATCTAACTTAATCGTATCTCATGTAAGTTTAGACCCAAAGAAATAGAATAGTTTTTAAATAGAAAGAAGTTTGAATTGAAAAGAGTGGAAAAATTCTAAAGGTGTGTTCAAAATTGCAAGCAGAATCATATTTGAAATTTGAGTAGAATCGCGATTATGATTGTTGAAGAAATTCAATTAGAATCAAGAAAATTCAGTTGAAAATACGAGTCTATTCACCAAATTTTGGAAACTTTCTAGAAGTTCAAATTTAAACACAATCTGAATCGTAATTAGGAAATATCAATTCAAATTGTATAAATTTAGATCAAAATTTGAGTTGAACCGTAAGAACAAAAGTGCTAGATTTTTTAGAGCATGATTGCGGATTTAGTTTAAAAAGTTGCTATTCAATTCGCACAAGTAAGTTTTGCAAGAAAATAGTAGAAAAACAAGAAAAGCAACTTTATGTTCAACCTTCTACTATAAATCCTCATTCAACACATTTTGAAAGTTTAAATAAGCTTATAACTTAGCTATTTCTATAGCAAACCAAACAACATCTCAATGGATTCATTCAACCTGAAATTTGGCTACACAATCACCAAAAATTCATCTTGTCCATTTACACCAACTAATCAACAAATTACAAACAAGAACACATCATAATTCACAAGAAAGGTAAGGATTACTCACCTTAGCAGCTAGAAATGAACAGATCTTACAAAAATCTTCAATATTCTTCAAAAACATAAAAGAAGAGTCTATTAGCTTTCAGATTTTTTTAAGGATTTTTCCTCTTCATCTAATCATATATGATTAGATTATGGTTCCATTTAACTAAAATAGTCTATATCTAATAGATTCAAGCTCTAAAACACCATAAAAATCAGATTAAATCATAGGTTGAATAGTAAAGTGAATAGTGATAATAAATTTCAAAAATTTATAACTCAACTTTTACTCCATAAATCAACAAGATTTTGATGTCAAATTGAAAAGGAAGAAAAGAGGAATCAACTATAAAAATATAAGAAATTTATATGGAAGGATGAAGGATTACCTGAAGAAAGAGAATGAGAGCTTATAAAGAGAGAAAGAGTGTGAACTTGAAAAAGAAGACAATGGCTGCGTGAAGCAACCCAAAAGGATTAAAAAAAGGAAGGGAATCAACTTTGGGAGGGAAAAAATGGGAAAACAAGAAAATTTGAGTCAACTTTCTTTTTAACTCATCTTGCCTTAAACTATTTTTTTGTTTCCTCAACTTCGAGTCTACAATTAACATACTCATTGATTACCAGTGGTCAAGAAATTTTGACACAAATTAGTTAACCTTTGTAATGAGTATGAATTTACACTCGCTAGGCACTTGTAACTCTAGTTTTGATCTTTCCAAAAAATTTTCGAATATTAAATTCTGAAAATACAAATTTTACTCCATGAGCATCCGAATTAAGAACTTCCACTTTCTGAAGATTCCTATTATTCATAAAATATTTTTCCACTATGTTTGAGCTTTTCATATCCTAAAATTTATAGTTTCAAATTCTCAAACTTTTCAAAGTTACCCTTTTTAGATTTCTCTAAAAAGTTAGTGGTCGAGAAATTTTGACACAAATTAGTTAACCTTTATAATTACTAGGAATTTACACTTGCTAGGCACTTGTAACTCTAGTTTTGATCTTTCCAAAAAAATTTTGAATATTAAATTCTGAAAATACAAATTTTACTCTATGAGCATCCTAATTAAGAACTTTCACTTTCTTAAGATTCCTATTATTCATAAAATCTTTTTCCACTATGTTTGAGCTTTTCATATCCTAAAATTTACAGTTTCAAATTCTCAAACTTTTCAAAGTTACCTTTTTTAGATTTCTCTGAAAAGTCATTTTGTTATAAAAATTCATTTCAGAAAATCCGAGATGTAACACCAACCTATTTAAAGAAAATTTGGAACATTCAACAGTGTTTTACTATTTGTTATAGTACTATTATAGTGGATCATGGCATAATGAAATGTGTTTGTGGTGCTACAATAACTACTCATGCTACAACAGTGATTGAGAATCTTATCATCTTTAGTCATCAAAATCAACTATTTTTTACTTCTTTTACAAAGATGTTGGAACCAAAAGCTTCTTTATCTTCTTGTGCTAACACTTATTTTGAATTTGAATTTCAATTTGGATGTAATTTTGTCTTAATCATTAATACCAGAGCAATTATCCTTATTAGCTTGAACGTAATTAACAAATTCATCTCTTAAGCTTGATGAACTGGACTTTGCCCTTTTGCCTTTTAATTGAAGGATAATTTCTTATAATTTATGCACAAATTCTTCCTTGCTTGAAGTTATAACCAAGGAAACAGCAATTCAAGATTTGTTTTGGAGAAACTAGCTTGATCCAACCTTTTTATTCTTGTGGAAATGAGAATGGTCTTCAAACCATTTGTTTAAGAATGAGAATATGAATTGTTGACGATAAAATTTGGTTTTGTGGATCCAAATCTTAGTCAACAGGAATGGTTCTTGAAACCCTCAAGCTGCAAGTTGATAATGCAAGTTTTAATTAAGGGAAAAGAGAAAAAGAGGAAGACTGATGGACACCAGAGCTTTTAACATGGTTCAGCTAAAGCCAATTTGGCCCCTACATCCACAGTGGTTTGTATTAGCTTTGTATGGTGGCTTCTCTATGCAGTGCAATAGAGTTACAATTCCAATGCTCTCTCATTGTTCTAGCAAAGTGTCTATATGCAATTATTTTTACTTACTTACAATGATATATCTCTCTCCTATTTATAGAAGCTGGGAGGGTTACAAATGTAATTTGGCAACTAGCAAAATGATTATTTTCATCATCGTAGGTAATAAATGCTTGATGGGTAATAAATACTTGGCATTTCACTGTTAGATTTTGGAAGCTGATGTGTTAGTTTTGGGGGTTGACTTATCAGTTAGGAGAATATGCCTTTGAATGCTAACTAGACCCCAGGTGTTTTGTGCACAATCCTTGAGATAGCCCACTGGGTAGTCCAAGCTCGCATTGGGCAACTTGTTGGCTATACTGGTGGGTCTAGTGAGCTAGTCCAAACTGGCTTTCTGGAAAACAACTGGGGTAACATGTATCACTTGGCGAGAGGGAATCCATTCTTGGCAAGCTGAAACTTATCTTGATCTCGTCTCGTGTCCTCGTCTCATAGCTACCAAGCTAGCACTCGCATTGTGCGACCTCCATTGAGTGACTTCTAACATTGGGTGATTTAGGCTTTCTAGTTAGACCTAGCCTTTTGTTGGGCTTCAAGTGGCCCATTTTGCACTATCTGAAAAATACCCATAACATCAGCCCCTAACTCTCAGTTTGCCTTGCGGATTAGGAGTTGTAACCTACTAACAGGACCTTTGTAATCTATTGATAGGACCTTTGCTAGCAGTCTGCAATGTCAAATCCTTTAACTACAATTTGCCATATAGTCAAAAGTCTTCATCCATAACCTGCTATATTGTCACCTCAGGCTTCAATCTTTCACTTCATCTGCACTAGGCCATACCTCTCACTATTCACATTCCATAGCTGTTGGCATGGTAGTCTTGCTCTCTCTTGAATCATTCGATCTCATATAGTTAGATCCTCTCTGAATTCTTCTGTGAGGTTGAATTAGTCTATATAAGGTGTGAAAAGCCTCCTTCCATGCTTCAAAGAATAAATAGATGAGTACATTGGCTGAGCCCCCCATACTTCTGGAATTCTAGCCTTCAATGAAGTGCTATAGGGTGTATATGGTCTGCTACATGAGATTGCGAAGCATATATGGCCTGTTACACGTGGTTCCTATAGGGTGTTCCTCTTTGAGGACTCTAGGAATTTCTTCATAACCTCCCCATGGCATTAACAAGTTTAGCTCCTCCCTTTTTGTTCTTTTGTCCTTTAGCGGGCTAGCCATTTGGCTTCTTCAGGCACTCCAAAGTTACAAGGTTAAGAGAAGAGCTTCCAGCTTTGGAGGAAGATAGGAAAAAGGAGCCAGAACTGTCAGGCTCACTCTTGAGCCTTGTGATTTATTGTAGTCTAGCTCTTTTGGCTGTGTTTTTTTGTCTTCTTGTACAGTGGTGTCGAATATCTCTCGATCCTCCAGTAGCTTGATAAAGCTGAGGGATGCTTTCTTCACCCTAGAGGGATAGGGAAACTTGTGCAGCCACTCTGCTTTCCCACATGTTGTTTCTCCTACTTCAAGCACCTTGGGGATGCTCAAGTTAGACAATATGCCGGCTTAAGTGGAAGTTGAGGAAGGATTGGAATAGCTCAACTTGCTCATGGATCTTGCAGTTTATCGGGATTTAACTCTTCCTCAATCTGCAGTAAACTTGTTTTGATTTATTCTCTTGGTTTTTCATGTAAATTCACCTTGTTGAAAGAGGTTTTGTAATGAAGCTTTGCACTTTATTTCTTGTCTTTCCTAATCATGCAACATTGGTGACCTAGTAGGTCACGACTCGTAACATAAATAAGTCTCTGCAAATCATGACTCATTAATCGTTAGATAAAATAAGTTTTTGTTAGGTTAATCAACCTTGGATAACATTAATTGAATTTATATGAATGGGCTTTTATAAATCATGACTTAATGGATATGTGCCATGTCAGATGACCAATCAGTCATATTAGCTCATCTTGGCTAGTAATGAAGTTGAGCATTGGAGTGCTTGATCACTTATGTTAGTGTGGGAATGAACGACCATGTGTGTCGCGCAGATATGCCTTTGCTTGTGTAAGAGTTTGGTGCATGAAGCACTTCTTGGATGCAACTTGTGTAAGAGTTTCGTGCATATCTAGCACTTCTTGGACACGGGATTTTGAGGTGTCCACACAAGAGTTTGGTGCATGAAACACTTCTTAGACGTGGCCTGTGCAAGAGTTTGATGCACGGCTAACACTTCTTAGACACGGGATTTGGAGTTATCCATGCAAGAGTTTGGTGCATGAAGCACTTCTTGGACGTGGCCCGCACAAGAGTTTGGTGCATGGCTAGCACTTCTTAGACATGGGATTTTGAGTTGTCCACGTAAGAGTTTGGCACGTGATGCACTTCTTAGACGTGGCCCATGCAAGAGTTTGATGCATGGCTAGCACTTCTTAGACGCAAGATTTGGAGTTGTCTGCATAAGAGTTTGGTGCGTGAAGCACTTCTTTGACGTAGCCTACACAAAAGTTTGGTGCATGGCTAGCACTTCTTAGACGTGGCACAAGCTGGGAGTTCTGGTCCGTCACTGGCAATCTACAATCCTGTGGGTCGTGTGGCAGGCTCTTATTTACTTTGTCTGTAACTCTTCGATTTCCACTACTGGACTGTCATGATTACTCTTGCCTTTGATAAGCGTGTGCACCATGCTACTGTCAATTTTTTACTGGCACTCACTGAATCGTCGAATCGTGGGTAGTTGATGGGTTTCCATATCTAAGGGTGGCATTGCATGCCATATAAATTGAAGGGGCTCTTCTTTCCCTCTCACTTGGCATTCAAAATTTAGAACTCCCAAGCTCTTTTTGTCTATTTCCTTTGTCATTCCTTACAATCGATCACTGTTGCTTGCTACCATCAGCATAGTTTTAGCTCTCCAGTTGCTATTTGGGCTCTGCTTACTAGGAAAAGCTTCCATACACATTTTAGGACCTTCTGCTTTGGCTAATCATGGTGAGTCTTTCTCCCCTTAACTGGTGGTTTCTAGATTCTCTTATTCTATTGCTTGTATGTTTTCTTTTCGCCTAATTTGGCTTATTTGGGTAATCTATCATTAGACTCTAGGGTCTCTGATTACCATTTTGAATCTTATGCTTGTTTTTTGGATTCTAGGTCTTAAATGTGGTGAACCAAGGTGTTCATGACCTATTGCATAGGAAATCATTAGCCTTAGCCATTGGGTAAGGTCTGCTTACAATGACCTGACTGTTCCCCTTTTTCTTCTATGTAGATAGGCATAGGTCATGGGTGTCAATGTCACCAATTAAGGGGCAATAGTGAGCTCGACTCTTTGGCGCAACGGGCACGACATCCCAATGAAGCGACCTTAAGGAGCGGTGAGGTCACTAGGGACTTCATTGCTCATTCGAGCCCTATTGGGGACCAAGAGGCCACGGTAAGTCAGTGACCTTCTATCCATCAAGTGTTCAATCTATGTGTTTCATCCATTCGCTTCCGTGATCTTCAAACCATGGTTCAGACATTTCAAATCCCCCGTAGATGCTGTCTCATGGTGCCTACTTCAGATGACTATACTCATTATCTGCCTTAGGGGTTTATCATTGTTAGCTTTTCACACCTCGATGCGGAGCTTAGATTTCCCATACACCCAGTTATCATTAATTTCCTAAATAAAATCAAATTTAGCCCATCTCAGCTTACCCCTAATTCTTACACCCAGCTTACTTCCCTAGCGCTGATATATTTAAGGAATGGCCCCTCACTGCCATAGGTCGAGGTCATGTGTTACATATATAATGTCTAGTACGTGAGCACATCAGATGGGCTTTATTATCTTTCGGCTCTACTAACAGTGCATAAGAGGATTCTACCATAGGGGTCGCTAAAGGGAAGTCCAACGCAAGGTAATATAAAACTCATTGGTTCTACATCTCTTATCTATACCTTCGTGATCTTCAGAATTTCAGTTTTGTCCTATTGATGGTGAGATCCAGTTCAACCAAATCCTAACCAACTGATATCAATTCTTGAACCTCAAATTGCTTTCTAATGGAAGAAATAAGAGACGAAGATGGTGAAGTGGAAGAATGATAGTGGTAGATAGTATTTTTAACGTGGTTTAGCCAAATCCAAGCAGTATCAAACCCTACATCCACGACAATGTTATTACTTTGGAAAGAATTTTACAAAGCTTCAGTATAGCTATTTCAACCTCTCTTTATAGTGATCTCCCTCCTTCCTATTTATAGAGGAGAGAAGCATATAATAGTAATTTTTTAAGTTGTAAAAATATTACATCAACATTAATTGTATAAGATAGAATCAACTCTTATAAATTGGCTTCTGCAGGTTACTCTCTACGAATGGGCCCTTGTCTACTGGATGTGGCATATGTTTGTCTCTTACTCAGCAAGCTTCTTGTTGAAAGTCATACCTTACAAATCAGAACCTTCAGCCTGGGATCACTGCTATTTTCTAGCTAGCGAGGTCGAGCTGGCTTATAACAAAGTGAGCTTGCACAGGGTCAGCTATTGAACAAATGACATAGGACTTAGCGTCCTCATCACCTTAGCGAGCTGGAGTTTTGCTGCTACTTGAGCCTTCTGCTAGCCCGTTTAGGAAGTTCCAAATTTTACTCATAATATGTCCTTACACCCGGTGAGCAAGCTGGGGGCATGCAGGTGTGCAAGCTTAATGAAGCTCATTTTTACTTCATTGATACTAACTTTGTCTCATTTTGCAATTAGGACTGGCAAAAGTCCAACTCTTGGAACTAAGGAGCTAGAACTCTTAGACCAGTTCGCTATCTTGAAAGATCTTCAGAATGACTTCTACTTTAACGGAAGCTTCCTTTGCTCCTACAAGCTCATACCAACTGTAGGTACCAAGATTACAAGGAGATAGGAATTTGGTAGGTCAAAGAGGTAGGTCCTACAAACTTTAATGATTACAAGGATACCATGAAGCTTATCTTTAGAGCACCACCATCTGAGTCTGATGAGGGGGAGTCCTCATTTGCCCCCAATGCCAGCATAGCTCCTGTTGCCCGAAACGAACCCTCGACTTCAGCATCAGCTCCCTCGCAAGAGCCAGTTCCAATCTCTCAACCCGAAGTGGAGGCTATAGTTAATGTTGCCAACCCTTCTAAGCCTCCTGCTAAGAAGCAAAAAATAGATAAGGAGAAGAGGAAGAAGGTTACTGGCTGTAAGCAGGTGACTCTAGAGGTGGAAGTCCTGAAGCAACTTGCTGGTCCCAGCTCTAAGACCGAAGAGCACCTCAATGTCTTTGTAGATAATGTCAACGTGATCCTAGGGCCTCGCAATAGGATTCAGATATTGGAATCAGAGGACACCACTGCTGGAAGGTTAGTAACTTATGTATCTCATCATAGCCTAGTGGTAAGTAGAATTCTTTTATCCCGATTCCCTTGTTTTCTTCGTAATATAATTTGGTTATGTGGCTCTTCAAAACCTATTGACAATGATGAAGCTAGATAAGAAGTTTCAAGCCCAGGATGAGGAAAAGGTGAACCTGGTGGATGAGCTAGCGGTCATCACTACTGAGGTGCTGGAGTTGAGGGAAAAAGTCAAGGATGTTGAGGCTGCCCTATCTCGCAAAGTAGCAGATCGTGAGGCCATTACACTAAATCTTGACATTATAATTAATGATCTAAACAAGGCAAGGATTGACTTGGACTTGGCTCAAAAAAGTGCTGATCAGGCAATGCAACGGGCCGAGATTGCAGGATAGTGAGCTGGGTTAACAGAGCAGTGGGCAAGGGAAGCAGAGCGGCGAGCTAAGGACATTTTGAAGGAGATTGCTCTCAGGAAGGAGGAGGTTACTAAGGTCCGAGCGGAGACTACCTTGTTAATTGTAGAAGCAACGGAGAAGGCAGAGTCTAAGACTAGTGCCACTTTCTTTTACACCTTGAGGGAAAAAGCACCTGGAATTGGACTTTTCCTTTTTTGGCAAGGAGGCTATTAAGGTTATGGAGAGCTTCAAGAGGAAGGCTACTAAGGCTTCCTCTAGAAGGGGTGCAAAGTTTACAGTTGAAGCTCTTGCTACCGAGAGTGCTCCTCAAGGAGAAAGTAGTTCACAGGTCATGAAAGTCATTGGTGACCAAGTAGCAGATATCCTTGGAACTCCTCCTACTGACCCTTTACCTCAAGTAGGCCCAACTTCTGAAGCTCCAACTCCTTAGGACATGACTTTTGTAATTTTGTATTTATGAGATAGATCTTTAGGCTTTGTATAAATTTTGTTGAAGCAATACTGATCGAATTTTTTTATTTACTTTCCTCAGCTTCCCTACTCAAATACATGACTTGATAAACTTGTGCTAAGGATAGGTACTCAGTAGTCATCTTTAACCAATATTCTTCATGTAATACATCACTTGCTTTTCGTGTAAGACTTTATTAAAACTTTTATTCAAAAATGAATACAAAATTCAAAGAGCTACTTGAATGGTTACACTTATTTCTTAATAATTATTTATAGACTTTGGGGTCTTTATTGATAATGATGGCAAAGATGTTCCATATTCCAAGCTCGAGGGTACTCTATCCCATCCATATCTGGCAAATGATAGGCTCCATGGCCAATAACTAACTCTCTTTATAAGGTATGGGTGATAACTCTATGAAAATAGAGTTATCTTAATGTTCCTAGACTTAACTTATTGAAGTATAAGAGCGATTCTTTGTAAATAAGT
>JANHAO010015433.1:0-14825 GCA_026873985.1 Saraca asoca | reverse complement strand
GATGAGAGAGAAAGTGTGAGAAAGGATGAGAGAGAAAGTGAAGGGTATATATGTATTTTTTCTCATTAATAAAGGGTATAATTATATTTTTTTCCTACAAAAAACATTCTCATGTCATGGGAAACTAAGATTCCCAACACCCCCATGGGAATGTTTTTGTAGGAAAGTTAGCTAAAAATAGTTCCTGGGAATCTTAGTTTCCTAGGAATGTATTTTTAAAATATGACTACTAAATATGGAAAACTTTGTTTCCCAAGTCAAGATTCCTGGAAACTAAAAAGTTTCCCCCTACCAAACACCCCCTAAAGGTTATGGTATTAGCCTGATGGTTAACAGGCGCTGCAGCTGAGCTGAAGGGCCTACATGCAGTGATCACTAGCCTTCTCTGTCCAAAGGTTCACCTAATTGAAGGTCCAAAAAAAAAAAAGGGTCGCCCAATTACAAATAAATTCAACCCAACAACATTGTGGGGATTGTTTTTTGGTCACAATAATACCTTGACTAGAAAGAATAACGGTTCACAACCGAAAGAGTTGAAACGCAATGATCTAAGATGACAAAGGCCATTAATTGTTCACAAAGGGCTAAAAATGCTGATGACCCTAGTTCACAATATGACTTGGACAGAAAAATTTTGTTGTTAGATAATTACCCTTGCGAGCCAATTTATTGAAAACAACGGAAAACCAAGAATATCAGTGTGCTGCAAATGGACATTAAGCATTCTTTTTAATTACAGGTTTGATATAATGATTAACATATTCAAAAATCAATTCTGGATTCAATAGTTGATTTCAAACATTTTCAAAAATGTTTATTTATACTTGTAAAATCTTAACAGAATCAATTATAATGATTAAACTAAAATTTTTTTATTTTAATAAAAATTATAAAGAAAAATATTAAGATTTGTATATAAATTATTTTTTTAATAATTTTAATGTGTAACTGTATATCGAATTGTCCAGTAACTTAACAATACAAAATAATTTGTTATATATTATTCAATTCTAAAAAATTTTATATAATTAATTATCAAATTACCAGCCATAAATAGAATTATATATGATCAAATTACCCAAACTTTTTCTGTTTGGTTATGTTAGTTTTGGCCTTTATCACTATTGACTTGGGTAGTTTGTTACCTTCTCTCTCTTCGGCCGTGAACAGTCGTCTTTCTCACTCTCGCATCTAATTCCGCTCTTCTTTTTTCTCTCCTTATACACAAATTATTGTCAAAAGTCTGCACCGTGTGCAAAGATTAATATGTTTGATTTCGAGGATGAGCTCACTGTAGGGAGCTATGAGATTCCGTGGCTAATATGGATTCAGCTCCTTGTAATGCTTCTTCTAATCGTCCTTCTTTACTTCTTCAGCACCTCTGCTTTAGATCCCTCCGACGAGACCGCCACCGCCACCACGACGGTGGCTATTGCTTCTACATCTACGAGTGGGCTTGTTTTCAGTGATATTCAACAGGCAGAAAAGCCAGTCGCCAAACACCATTCCAGGGCCACTGTTGTACTCAATGCACAGGTGCCTGATTATTCTCTCATTTTTACTCATTTCGTTCGAATCGGATTTGTGATGTTTGAAACTGAAAGATGGTAGAGATTTCTTGATTTGTTTTCGATTTCATTGTTTGAAACCAGCTACAGTTAGCTTCACTCCAAAGAAATCCTAGTTTTTGACTTTACTTCCTTTTTCCGATCTCTCCGGTAGTTATTTCTGAATTGCTTGATTAAAGCATCTAACAACATTAAAAAAGTTAATTTCTCTTTATTACCTTGTTAATTTTCTAAATTGATGGTATTGAAATCTTGTAAATGCCCGGGTTTGGTTTTCCTTGAATTGCCAATATACTGTTAAGTCCTTCCTTCCCCCGTAAGGTAACCTGGAGTATGAAATAAATCAAGCGAACCGCAAATCTGTAAAATCTCTTATCTATTCTTCATCAAGAATTAGAAGGTGTATAATCCTTAATCATCTAATCATAAGTTTTGCTTTGAATGTAAATGGAAGATGAAGTCACCCACACCTCTAAAGTGGTCCATTTATCCTTAATATCGGCCTTTACTGCCCAAATCATACTGCTTGTCACATTCCTTGCTTGGTTTTGGGAGTTTTAAAGTTATGAAAGTTTCAGACTTAGTCTGGAAGAAATAGTACTCTTTGGTCTTAAATGGTCTAGTAGATCCAAAATTATATCTGAGATAAATGGTTTTGTCTGCGTTCAATAAGTTTTTGTCTCCTTTTCTAAGTCAATAATCAGAAAATTCAAAATGATAAATGATAATTTCATTATGGATTCGTTGCTAATATGTTAGTTGAAATCTAGAATCTAAAATTAGAAAATATCCAGTATTTTCCTCTCGTTTTGACTCACATGAAGATTATGGGTGCGATTGGGAGAGCTTATCTACAACTTATATTTGAGCTTATCTTATAATATAAACACTTTAGATAAAAAATTTAGATGTTTGTTTAAACTTATGAAATAACTTATGACCCTTCAATAAGCCCATTTGAGTTTATTTTGATAAGCTTCGTGGAGAAGCTTATTAAAAAGAACTTATTAAAGCTTATAGGTATAAGTGCTTAATTAAGTTGTTTTTTCAAACGGGTCCTATGTCAACATCATTGCAACAAATTGGAATGATGATGTAGTTATTGGTTTTAACTAGGGAGGTAAATGAGTCAACTTACTCCCGAATAAATTGAAATTAGTTTGCAAAAAATTTAATTTGAATTTGATTTTAAACAAGTGAAGTTCAAGTAATATTTGAGTACTCTTTGAACTTCATATTATTTGACTCAAAATATTTGTGAGTCTAATAATAAAAAATATTTTATATTATATAATAATATAATATATAAATAATTCAATTATATTAATAATTATTGTGTCTTATCTGCTTATTTTAAATTAAGTAATTAGTTTTATAGTATTTACTACTTTTTACTAAGAATAATTATTGATATTATGTAGTGGTTGTATAAGTATTTTGTGATAAATTTAATGGTTAAAGAAAATTCTTATATTAATATTAAAATGAAATCCAAAAATCTCAAGTGTTGATACTTTGAAAAGGCAAGTTTTTATATATTTAAATTTGGATGAATAACAAATAATTTGTGTAAATTTATATAAGCTTGTTTAGATTTATATTCAATCCAAATTTAAACTTGAACTTGAATATTTTATATTTAATGAAAATTTTGGGTTAAATAACATATTATTTATGTAAATTCATTTAGATTTCTCTTTAAGTTGGACTCAAACTTGACCTTAAATTTTTCAAGTTCGATAAACTTGAACTCGAATCGAACTCAAATTTTATTATTCTTGACGAGCTTAACCTTAAGTATACAAATGTTTGACTCGTTTGCATCCTAGTTTTGACAGGCGTCAAACTTGGGCGGCTTCAGAAGTAGGGGAATTTCCTGTCGGGCCTTTGAATCTTAGTCCAAAAGAGGGGCCATTGATGAATTATTAAATGTGAAATCCTAGACCAATAGCAATGATTTCCATGTTAATGGCTTTTACTGTGAAAGATTTCTCTTTTGTATCTGATAAACTAATCACATGCATGATCGATTTATTTTTGCTTGTCTTGCGAATAAATGGGACCTGTATAGCATGTGCACTAACTAGAACATTTTGGCAGGGAGGAGAGAAATTGACAAAAGGTGAGACGGCAACAGGCGCAAGCAGAAGGATAGTTAGCAAAGAAGAAATTACAGAGGAGGAGGAAGAGGCATTATATTTCCATCCATGCCATTATTTCAACATAGCTAGACTAGCATTTCTCAAATGTCTTGGCTTGGATCCTACATCTGATGCTCCTTCAACCCAAAAACGTCAAAAAAGAAAACAAAGCTGATTATGTAGTTCTATCCTCATCGCTTATGACACCTCTTTTTTTTTTTTTTGGGTGCCAATAGTAAATTCCTTTACCTGTTGCTTGATTTTTCTGTAAATTGTTGCCACAGAAAAAAGCTTATGATTCAATTACACCATGACATGTTTTTATAACATTTAAAGTGAGGATTTTTTTGGCTGAATGATATCAGACACTTGATGCATAGATAGTGACATACACAGAAATGACGGTGACGAAGATTTTGCACAGGCAATGAGAAAATCATAATGGGCATCGGGAAGAAAAGCGAAGCCCTCCATTTAATATGGATCGGTCTTGTGATAATGATCAATGATAACGCACCGTAATTCTTTTTGGATAAGAGAGTGGTTGGCTTATGCAAAATTATAGAGGCTTGTTTACAACGAAATTTTAAGATAACCATAATTCATTTCCTACCCATCGAGCTGAATCACAACAGTACTGCCTGTTTTACGACGAAGTCTCAAAGGCAGCGACCAAAAAAATAATAACAATAATTAAAATATACTCGTAAAAAAGATATAAATACAAGGTTACATGCAATGCTACTTCTACTTTATCTATTTTTAACATTTTTTATATCTCTGTATATGATATGGTGTAAGTTAAATTTACATAATCTGTCAAATTATGAGAATTATACTGAATTGATGAAGATACAACTAGCATTTTGTTAGAATTATTGCCTGCTCCGCATGTGTAATTTGTGGACATATCATGTTTATTTTCAAAGGTCTATTATACGTTCAGGGTACTGATATTAATGCACCCGATGTCACAATCCCATGCACCAAAAAAAGGAAAAAAAGGAAACTTAACCCAAGACAGGACAAGACCTAAAAATCAAGGGGGAAACAAAGACGGGAGCAGCAAGACCGGAACTAAGATATGAAATACAAGGTGGCATGGCAGGTGTCTCTTTGTTGTGACATCTTTTAAATACGAAGTGGCATGTGATGCCAGATGACCACATTAAAACTAGTACTGAATCAAAGAGAAACAGGCAAAAGAAAAAGAGAAAAGGAATAGAGAGTGCTTATGGAGACAGCAAGACAGGTGCAGAGAGAAAGAGAGCCAGCATATAACATATACAGGCCCTGCTCTTCGATATAACAAGTCGTTAAAGCTATTTCCAAGTGTCTGGCTATTGAGAAAGATGGGTCCTCTCCTCAACCTAATGGCGAAAATGGAAGAGTAAGAAAAGGAGAAGTAACATGCACAACTTCACGAGCTATGAGAATGAGAAGGCCACCCAGACCACCCTTAACTTCAGGACGTGGGAGCCAAATTAACCGTTCTGCATTTTGAATTGATTAATTAGTACAAGCATTTATAGCTTCTAAGAGTCAGGTCATTTAATTATCTGCTAATTTACCTCATGTGGTATCTTCTCCTTTTGCATCCCTGATTTCCCTTTTCTTGCTTAGAAAATTAGGTAGATTTGGGAGTTGTTTAAGTTGCATTGAATATAGGGAATGGAATTTGTGATATGCAAAAATTGTTGTTTGACAGAAGAAGTTGCTTCTTTCTGGGGTTGTCAGGAGATTACTGAGGTTTCTTAAGCATGCTATGTCTTTATAATTGGAAGTGTTATCTTTTTGGCCATTCATAAGTCAATAAGATCATTTAATGGGAAAAGAAGTCTTGATAAGTCAACTTAGCCATAGAAACAGCAATCAAGTTGTTGTTTTGGAGAGAAGACGAAACTAGAATTTCCAAAAAAAAAAAGGTTAAGAAGGGACCTCCTTCTTTTCTCCAGAACTTGAACCACCAGAAGGTGCTTTCCAAAACTCTGGTGACATGTCTTTATGGTATATTGACACAAATATGACTGATCAGCCGAACAAAATAAAAAAGAAACAGGATGACTGTGCGGTATGTCGATGACTTGGTTTCCCCCTAGTCGACATTGTGATCCAAAGACCAAAAATGTTTGTGTTTACCGTTTGATTCTTTTCTATTTTCATCCTCCTAATGAATTTTATGGCGTATTTAAAAGGTAGGGAAATCAGCATTCTCTTGGTCCTACTAGAACAGTGCAATATTTTACAGACACAATAGAAGAAATCATCTCTTAAAAATGGTTCGTGGATTGTCTTGGTCACAAAAAAAACAATAAAACAAAAGCAAAATGTATCTGGTTTAATACTAAATTTTGTTTGGATTTTATTTACCCTCTGATTTTAGACACACCATTAACAACATCCTACATATAATACTTGCTGGCATGATTGAATCCATTCCATCTCGATGCGCCATCATGAATCATCAATGACACAAATAAAGCATCCGAGGGGATGTATCTGTAACACTTGAAAATTAAAAAAAAAAACAGAGAAGTAGTGACTGAGGGAGTGAAGTGCAAATTTTAAATTTGTCGTTGAGGCCATATTGTAAATTCTTATATTTCCGAAGCAGCCCATTTGTGGCGGTGGAAACTCTTAGGATCAAAATGAAAATTTTTCCATTTTGTTTTATGTTTATATTTTTTTCCGCAAGCTGGCCTTCTCCTTCAGCATTAGTTGTTTCCCGAAGCTTCTCTGTTTCTTTATTCCGGCGAATCCGCTGCCTCCAGCTCGCCGCCGTCTTCCAGAGGGTTTTCGACAGTCTTCCATCGCCCTTCTCCTTTTTCCGACGTCCTTCAGCGCCAGTTTTCCATCCCGGTGCGTGCTGCTTCACCGAACGGTTGGCTGTTGATGCTGTGTTGGGCCAGCCACCGGTCATCAACGGTTGGCTGTTGATGCTGTGTCCGGGAGTTGGGGCGTGACAGTATCTCTACAATACAATCAGTATCAGGGAATGCAAATAAAGCATCTGAAGGATATCTCTACTATGATGTGATAAAAGTAGCTGGCATTATTGAATCCAATCCATTCCATCTCATCTCATTTCATTGAGTTGCGAACTGGATTATTGGGAAATGCTAGCACTATGTTTAGACACCGAACTAATTGTTCATTTGCACCACAAATCCCAACTCCGTGAAACGCAAAATTCTTACTATTATTTCATAGAATAACAAAAGACAGAAAGCAGAACACAAGATAATGTTAATGTCGGGTGTCTTAACTCTTTCTGCGTCTCATGATAAAGTTGAAAGCAAAACTTGAAAATCTGGCGAGAGTGAAAAATATTTGCAGAATAGCACGACCCTTCACAATGCCCTCTCTCATGCTCCTTGCCGTTTTGGCTACGATGGGTCCACCTGACTCAGCTCTCGGGCTGCTGCTCACTGCCTGGATAGAAACCAATCAAGTGAACATGGAGTAAAATTCTTTTGCTCCAAGTTTAATTACAGCGTTCTAATTTCTGAAGATAAATAGGCAAAGTTAAATAATTTGTAGACAACCTGATGGAGACATATTTGTCAAGCGCTGAAGTCTCTCCTCAGCTAGGCGAACTGCTCGAGTGGAGCTTCTAACACCTTGTGTGATCTCTTGGCTGCAGGGATATTATGAAACACAGTTTCAATTTAAAGACATTACAGGTAAAACTTATCAGAGAACATGATATTTAAGTAAAATTATACCCAAGATCACTCAGCTCCATTGTCAAGTCGCTGATTTCCATGCCGGATAATCTAATGGCAGCCATTGTACCAGGAAGTTCCTCTCTCCTAGCATCCATCAGCTTCTCTAGTGATTCCGCTGCTCTTTTGAAAGCCTTCAATAGGCAAATTAGAAATCTCATACATCAATAAAGATTCAACCGCACAAATACAGCCAATGGGATGACCAAGTTCGAGAGAGCTAGGCTGAAGTTTCAAGAATACAAACCAGAAGCGTGGGAATTGCAGAACAGAAGAGCCATGTTGCACATATAGCTGTCTACACAAGAGATGATTTCATAATCACTTCACTGGATTTACTTCATAAAGGGTATAAAAACTAGCATTTTCACATATAGCTCTACGCTAATTTTAGAAAAAAGAGAGAGGGAGCAAATTATTAAAGAATTTACGTAATGCAAGGCATTGACGCTGTATCTAACAGTTTACAGAGGCATTGGCTTATCTAATTTACAGGCAAATTCCATATTCGATGCAAATGGTATATAAACGACTCGGAACATCTCCAGAAAGTATTCATTTCGAAAAGCTATATTCTTCAGAGTAACCGGATTAATTCAAAGAGGAAAAAGAAAAGAAAAGGTAATTAATTGAAGAGAATACCACGCAGGCAATGACATTGAGAATAGTGACATGGCGTTGGGTAAGGTTCCAGTGAGGAAGCTGAAGCGATGAAGAAATTAAAGAAGATCCAACGGCCAAAGAGTAACACGATGGTTCGGATGCTAACAAACGTGGAGCTACTGCATCGGACCGTGATTGTACGGTCAAAGAGCTGAACGGTGGATCACGGCGACTTCTACAGTAAAGATTACAGCGGAAGTCAGTGGTTCCGGCGAATATCTCGTTCGAATTTAGCACTACAGCTGGGATCGATGCTTGCAATCGCAAGCGACTCAGCATCTCTGTGTGCCTCTTCTCCTGGGCAGTTACACACAGAAACAAGCAACGAAACAATCTCCTCCTCGCACACTCCGAAGCTGACAGATCAAGGCCGGAATTCTAGCAGCAAAAGGATTTTGGACATCATAGACATCACAATATTAAGCGAATCGGCCCGACCCGGCAATAGTAAACGAAGTCAGACTAATTTAAGCAAGATGTCTATTAATAAGACGTGGTGATAGATACCTTAATAAGAGGATTTAGAGACTATTGCCATCGCAATTCTATAAATGAAAGGATTCTTTTTATTTTTTCCATTGATGCATTTGTGAACTTATTCTAAATCTAATTTATTTTTATTAATTCCTAGGTGAACTTATTATTGATGTTTTTTATTAATCAATTCTGGTAATACGTAACAGCTCCAGATGCCTTTAGGGCACCCATACATGACAGACCATGAAGTGGCTGAATGCCATTGGCCAATGCGATCCAATACGGCACATTGATTACAGATACGTATTTACACCACCCACCGTTTTAAGTCGGCCACCGTTATCCGTATACTCATTGTTATGAAACAGGTTTCTTGACAGGAATCGAGTGGCAATTGGGCATAAAAAATAATAAAATTTGAAATATTTTCCATCTCAAATTTGGACTCATCCGCGTGATCTGACGCCTAAAACCCTCATATAAATCCCTCTGTCTCTCTATTTTTGAATCCCGATCCAGCGCCTTCCATCATTCACCTTCCATCATTCAATAATGAGGAGAGGAACTAAAAGGAAGACGAGGCACAGCGAAGAAGCCAAACCAGCCGAAGACAGCAAGAAACAATCCACCAGAACAACTTTGCGACGAGTTAAGGCCTCCAAGCCAGACACCGAAACCGAACCTGAATACTTTGAGGATAAGCGTAACCTGGTGTGTATCTTCCTTATTAGCTGATTATGTGGCTTTTGCATTTAAATCAAATGGTTGTTGCACATTGCGAATTGTTCATAGTTTTTATGTTTCGTTGCATTAGCTTTTTGAAGTTTGTTAACTGACTCTGACTTTGTACATTGGTCGCACAGAAAAGTAGAAATTGGTGCGCATTGATGTTTTTGATATATATGTAGCCATTAGCTTGGCTTTAAGAAACATTTGGAACAATTTTTTAAGAATCTTAGTATGTTATGTGTTCAAATGTGGAACTAAATTGATGGCAAACCACTTATGGCTTGGCATTCCTCTGCCTGCTTAAGCTGTGTGAGCTTTGCTTCGAATGTTAAAAAACAGAATCTGACTTTGGCAGCTAATTGACCTTTGGCTATAACTGCTTTAGATTGTTTCTCCTAATAGAGCAGAAATCTGTCGTTATGGTGGACATATGGTTGATACTTGACAGGTTCTTTATTTATTATGCTTGAGAGCTTTCGACTTCAGCTTAGTAGATAGATAGTGACATATGCATCTGAAAAGTTAGGGGTTGTGGATATGGTGCCATGGCATAATCAAAATAAATTGAACTCGCAATGTTTAATTGCTCAATCTAATAGTGCCATTCTTTGTAAACCTCCCAATTTACAGTGGTCCGTTATGACTAATTGTTGATTTTGCTGATGATATTTATTGACTTGCATTTTGTAGGAAGACTTATGGAGGGAAACATTCCCTGTTGGAACGGAGGTTTGTAAAATTCATAGCCTTTATTTTTCTGTTCCTTTTATCGTAAGATGATGTTTGTCCCTTATTATTCTTGCTGTCTCATATATGCCATTGCCAGTGGGACCAATTAGATTCAATCTATCAATTCAAGTGGAATTTCTCTAATCTAGAAGTGAGTATCACGTTTATCCTTTCCTTTTGAATTTTTTTTGAAGTTCTGTGATTAAAAAAAAAAAATCAGGCTTTTGTCTTAAGAGGTGTAAAAAAGTTAACATGAAAACTTGATGGGCTATTAATAACGTAATAAATTGTTTCAGAATGCATTTGACAAGGGGGGAGTGCTACAAGGGAAAAAGGTTTACCTCTTCGGTTGCACTGAGCGTAAGTGGCTTGCAAAAGCAAATTTTTTTTTGTCAACTTGCAAAGAAGCAACTCGAGTTTGCTACTCAGCCAGTTTCCCTCATTTTCTATTGATCTTACATATTTTGACATTTGCAGCTCAACTGGTCTCATTTAAGGGAGAAAACAAAATTGTTTGCATACCTGTTGTGGTAGCTGTAAGTTGTCAAACTGTTTTTCCTTCATGTTAATGAAGAACACATGTTGGCTGATTTGATTATTAATGAGACTTTATGTGGATAGACTGCCCAAATTTTCATGCATGCAACTATGTATGTGTTCTGCTATTGTTTGTGTCTCTCTTCTTGGGATCTGGCTATTGGGCATAAGACGCTTACACTTGTCTGTTTTAGTTGTTAATTTTTTTTTCTATTGATCGGAGGATTATTCAGAAATAACTGTTCATATGATGTGTTTAATATTGTTGTAATTAATGTTGGAATCTATCTTGTTTAAAGTCGGTGGTTTGAAATTTTATTTTATGCTGTTATTTTGAAAATATTGATTTTCATGTTTGAACAGGTTGTATCACCTTTCCCACCATCTGATAAAATTGGGATTAACTCAGTTCAAAGAGAGGCTGAAGAAATAATTCCCATGAAACAAATGAAGATGGACTGGGTTCCATATATCCCCTTGGAGGACAGGTATTCATCCAGCTGGCTGCTTTTCTTTTCTTTTTGATAAAATCATGAAGCTGCTTTATGGTCATCTCTTCATTTTAATTGTAAATATTATTTCATTTCTTCAACAGAGAAAGCCAGGTTGATAGACTAAATTCCCAAATGTTTATCTTGGGTTGCACTCAAAGAAGGTATTGCTTCCCCCTGGGCCCTTGTCTTCCGAGTGTGTATTCTGTAGCCTGGTTTTGAAAAAGTATGTGGCAGGATTAACTTTCTGCATGATTCTTTGATGTGTCAAGTTTTATGTTATTATTGTTTTGATAAATGTTCAAACTTGAAGCTGCTTGGGGAGGAAGGCAAGAAGTATTTTTGGATATCTATATGGTTCTCTGAAGTTTGCACTGATGTACTAACTTGTGCTTGTTTTTATTGTTTAACTCATGCTACTCACTTGGGTGACTGTTCTCCATAACCTCAGTGCATCCCATTGGCTGTGGCTTGCAGCCAAAGGAAAAATTGATTCAAGCTGTAAAAAACATACATCTTCATCCATAATTTTAAAAGTTACATGATGTCATTGAATAAGATATTTGACCTTGGTGAGCAAATGCTTTGTGCTAGCTTAGAAAGTGTTCTAGCAGCTGATTGGTTGTGTGCAACTAGATGAATTGACTTATTATTATATTAGTTGTTTGCATTTAATTGCTAAGATTTGCCTTTGATTCCTTGATGTGATACTTATTTAATATCTTGTAAATGACCTGTGTTATGATTTTGTGTTACAAATGCAGGGCGGCTTTGAAACACCTGAAGTTGGAACGTGTGAAGAAATTCGAGTACTGCTTGCCTTGTGAGTGTTATGGTTTCAGAATATTATAACTGTTTCCATGGATATGTATTGTAGTTGTTGCACGAAATAGTGGAAAGATGATAACTATCTCCTTTTTGAACCAATGTATGAAAATGGATCAAGAAATTATCTTTTTCTTAGTAGTTAAGAAGCCTAGACAAGGGGACAAGACTTGGAACAGTGTTTGTTGTTTAGTTGGTTGATTATTGATACTTTATTTTGCTACTGAGGCGTATTTATTCATCATCTGCTACTGCCTATTGCACCTTTTTGAGGTATCTGTTTTTGACTCATTTTTTTTCAGATTTCTACCAGCCTTTTAAGGAAGATGAACTTGAACAGAGCACCGAAGTTCAAATAATTTTTCCAACAGAGCCAAAACCAGTAATTATTTTATAGGAATTTTTCATGAAGTAAACTGATTATCTTTGGATACTTGGGGCCTAAATTTCATGCAATAGATATATTGCATTGACAAGATTCGGAAAGTTTAACTCATCTTTTGTTAGTGCAGGTATTCTGTGAGTTTGATTGGGAGTTAGATGAACTTGAGGTAATGAATTTGCTTTGGTGTTTATAGTTTAGAGAATCAGATTAAGCCTCCTAGAACTTGTAAAAACGTAAGTTTGTGCATTGTAATTATCTGTTTTTCTAAAACAATCATACAATGTTTTGCATGATTCTGAAATAATTTTAACGTTTGCTTTCTTACTTCAATTGGCAGCCTGTGTTTTCTTTTAAAAAATTTAAGTATCTTCGTTGAAGGTGGGGGATTGTCAAAGAAGGTCATTTATTGGTCATTGCTCTATCTGTATTCATCCACCTTGTTGCCTTTTAATATACTATTTAATAAAATAACAATAGATAAGGTCCTTTGGAGCTTGGACTAAATCGTTCTGCTCTGCAGGAGTTCACAGATAAGCTCGTAGAAGGAGAGGAGTTAGCTGAAGATCAAAAGGATGCCTTCAAGGTAATAAGCGACAAAAGATTTATAGTTGATCCATGATTTTGTTATCATTCAACCATTAAGTTAAGCTGATCTCTCTGCTGTTTTAGGAGTTTGTCAAGGAAAAGGTCCGGGAAGCAAAGAAAGCCAATCGAGAGGTACTTTTTACCGGGAGTGGTTCTGCACATAATGTGTTGTTTTCTGCAATTATATCTGTTTCTTCTGCAGGCAAGGGAAGCTCGGAAAAAGGCCATTGAAGAAATGAGTGAGGAAACCAGAGCTGCATTTGAAAATATGAGATTTTACAAGTTCTACCCTATGCCAACTCCAGATACGCCCGATGTATCAAATGTTCAGGTAAGTGTTTTGGCATTCCAAATGCAATCCCCTCCCTCTTGTAATGTACACTTTTGAGTAATCACCTTTTGTCTTGCAGTCCCCATTTATAAACAGGTATTACGGAAAGGCTCATGAGGTTCTATGATTGTCTTGGGCCCCAAGATGATTAATGGATAGACTTAGCTGGTTTGGCTTGCCCACCAACACAAAGATTTTGTTCTTTCTGAAGTTTAGGAGGTAGCCCATGGTACCTCGCAAATTTTCAATGCCAGTTTAGGTGTTTCAAGGAACATACAATGTACAATTACAGGTCTGAAAACCTTGACGAGCAAACTAGGTTGTTACAATTGGAGGAATATATGAGACATGTATCTCACTTTCCAGTTTGTAGATTTTAGCTTCTGGGGCTGCAATTTGTGTGGCTCAGCTTGTATTTATTCCAGTTTTGACATTATCCTTCATTCCTTCTAAGTTAATTTTGTATGACAATGTTCATTTAAAAGCTAAATGAAGAAATGGTTTGGTCACCTTCGGTTTAGCTGTGCTGCCAGTGTGCGTCTGTTCTATCACATTTGTAGACATGTTATGTACTTGCTATCAGGAAGGATTATCTGAAGGATGCATTGAATGAGCCAGCTTAGTTGATTTTGGGATTGAACCACGTAACAAATTTACATTGCTACATGGAACAATCAGATTTCAAAGTTTGACTTAGATGTATTCTGAATTTCCTAATGAAATCGGCTTTTTTAGGGACGTATTCTGAATTTCCTAATTAATTCTACCATCTCCTTGCATCAAGTTGAAAAAGTAGCCCAGGTCACGGGAAGCATGCGATCATTTATGTTGTTTAGGTTGCGTAATTCCTTATAACAAACAAACTGTTTACCATGCATTGGCTGATATGCACACGAAAGGATCTCCTAATTCTGAAAACAATTATAATTCACTTAAACCAAATTGTCCTGACAAAAACAAACTAGCTTTTTACAATAAATAAATATGATCAATGTGTTAAATCTTATCAACCATATAATTTACAAGGATCCTCATTCTAAATGACATGGCAGCTGATATAAAATCAAAATTGTATGGGGCCTTCTATGCTTAGATCACCTAATGCTTAAGTTTGCTGTGCTAATGAGTTTCTTGTCTGCCAGAAAGAACATGCACTATATAAATACAATTGTGGGCATATAAATCATGTGTAGTCCCACTGCAGGCTAAGCTGTTCATGATCTGAAAAAAAATATTATGCCTAGAAGATCTTCCAAAAGACGAAAACGTGGCTGTACTCGCTTTAATCTGTCAAAAGACCCCGTCACTTTCAACAAGAGATGATCTTTCCATTGACCAAGGCAGGCTTCACTCACTAAAATCTGTCAGATAATCTGTCACCTTCAACAAAAAATGATCTTTCCATTGACCAAGGCTGGCAAAAGGCAAAAGACCACAAGATAGTGGCAGAAACACAAGCAAGGTCGCATAAAACAGAAATCTGCGAATCCAATGTGAAATAATTATATTCCCTTTGCTTGTTTGTGCTTGATTGACTGGTCCATGAAGGATTAGAAACAAAGTTGATGTACAGACAATCGATAAGAAATGCAGCAAGCATAGAATCTCCCAGTACAAAAGCCACAGGTAACCATTTCCT
>JANHAO010015432.1:0-14826 GCA_026873985.1 Saraca asoca | reverse complement strand
GTTGCATGAAATTCAATCCCTGCGGAGACGATACTCGCTCACTCTATATTACACAATTGACTGCGTGCACTTGCGTAATTTGAGACATGAATTCAATTTTAAAACACTCAACAGTAAATAACAGTTTTCTTTTGATATTCCCCAAAACAAACTTTTCATAAGAATGCATGATAAATTTCTTATCAAATTGTGGTTGAAGGAGTTAAACATGAGCATTATATTGAAAATATAACAAGGATAAAATTGTCATAAGTATCCAAGAAAATGAAACATTATTTTGATAATGAAGAAGTTGTACAATGGGATTCATAGAAATTGATCAAATAGGAAATTTCTAGTTATTCTGGTGACAAGCTTGAGGAAAACTAATGCTAATTATCCCTAAGCATTTGAAAACTTATTGATTAGGGTAGTAAATATTGTAGTGCCCTGATATCTATTGTGTTATGGCAATTCATCCTCATCCATCCTCGTAAGGATTAAAGCTCCTCCAGAGAAAGCTCTTTTCACAATGAAAGGCCTTTCATAATTAGGTATCCATTTACCACGACCATCCTTCTTAATTGGGAGTATCTTCTTCAATGCTAGGTGCTTTTCCCTGAATTGGGAAGAGCACACTTTCTTACCATAAGCTCTCATTAGTCTTTTTTGGTAAAGCTACTTGTGGCATAACAATGTCAATCTTTTTCCTTCAATGAGATTTAGTTGATCATATTGAGCTTAAACGCATTTTGCTTCTTCTAGTTGTGCCTCCATTAAAACCCTTAGCGAAGGAAATTCAATCTCAATAGGAAGCACTACTTCCGTACCATGTACCAAAGAAAATGGAATGGCTTCAATAGAAATGTTAGTAGACTTTTAATAGCCATTGAGAGCAAATGGAAGCATCTCATGCCAATCTTTGTATGTTATTATCATCTTTTGGATCATCTTTTTAAGGTTCTTATTGGTTACTTATATGACTCCATTCATTTTGGGACAATGTAGCACTAAATTGTAATGTTTTATCTTAAATTGTTCACATATCTCTATCATCATCTTATTGTTATAATTTGTGGCATTATCAATCATAATTGCTATAGTGACATATTAAATCCCTTTTTATGAATTTCTGAATGAAATTTTAGGTCACACTAGGTTAGGAGGTGGCTTTAACCCACTTACTGAAATTGTCAATGACTATGAGGATAAATCGATGTCAGTTTGAAACTTTTGTTTCAATTGAACCTATAACATCAAGGGCACACATCGAGAGTAACAATGGCTTAGATAAGACATTTAGTGATGTAAGAGAAGTATGAATTTTGTCACACTTGTGACATTTCCTCACATGATTAATGCTGTCACTCTCAATTGTTAGCCAAAAGTAACCTGCTCTTAAAATTGTTCTTGCCATCGCATGCCCATATGAATGTGTTGAACAAAGACTTTTTTGTACTTTTTCAACAATCTTCCTTGCTTTTATCGCATCAATGTACCTTAGCAAAATAATGTTATGATTTCTTTTATATAGAATTTCTCCGTTCAAAAAGAAGTACATTATCATTCTCCTTATAGTTCTCTTATCATTCATTGAGGTTCCTTTTAGATATTCTTTGCTCTTTATGTACTACTTGACTTCATGATACCAAGGTTTCCCATTAGGTTCTTCTTCAATACTTAAACAATAAGCTTGCGAATGTTAGTTTTTGATCTTGATAACATGTGTCTAATCATTGCCATTTACTTTGAACATAGAGGAGAACATCACCAATGTAGCAACGATTTGATTATCTTTTCTTGGAATATGAAGCAAAGTGATTTCTCTAAAAAATTTTGACAACTCTATTATGTGTTTGTGATATGGAATTAACTTGGTATCTCAAGTTTCCTAATCTCCTTTCAATTAGTGGATTACAATACACATTTGAGAGCTTGACTTCAAATCTAACATGACTTGTATGCCCATGACACATGCTTCATATTTAGCCATGTTATTTGTAGAATCAAAGCACATCTTGGTTATGAATGGGATAGTTTTCTTCTCATGAGAAATTAAAACAACACCAATACCATGCCTTAATGCATTGAAGGCTTTATCAAACAATAATGTCCATTCCTCATCTTTGGGTGATTCATTATTTTAAATAGTCCAATTATGTCTTCATCTGGAAATTCACATTGCATAGAACCATAGTCTTCGATAGGATAATTAGCCAAAAATTTGGTAAGCACACTACTCTTTATTGCTTTCTGGGTGACATAAACTATGTCGTATTTAAATAACAACACTTGCCATTGAGTAATTCTTCTCATTAGGGCAGGCTTTTTGAAGATGTACTTGATTGGATCTATATTTGATCCCAGCCATGTAGTATAACATAACATGTATTACCTCAAATGATGATTTGCCCATGCCAAGGCATAACAAGTATGTTCTAAGAGAGAGTATTTTGACTCATAACTTGTGAACTTATTGCTCAAATAGTATATTGTTTGCTCTTTTCTTCCCGATGCATCATATTGCCCCAATACACAACCCATAGACTCTTCAAGCACGATCAAGTACATAATAAAGGGTTTTTTGGGTGACGGTGGTACCAAGACTGGAGGTTTCTACAAATACTAGTTGATCTTTTTGAATGTTTCTTAGTATTTCTCATTCCACTCTATGGTTTAGTTCTTATGCAAAAGCTTGAACAATGGATCACAAGTAGCTATTAATTGGGTTATGAACCTAACAATATAATTTAAACTCCTTAAGAAGGCTTAAACTTCTTTCCCTGTGCATGGCATTAGCATCTCCAAAATAGCATGAACCTTTTTAGGATCAACTTCTATTCCAATTTGACTGACCACGAACCCTAATAGCTTTTCTGAACTCACCCCGAAGGTACATTTTGCAGGGTTTAGTCAAAGTTGAATCTTTCTTAGCCTTTTAAAAAGTTTATGTAAATCAATAATATGATCTTTTTCATTTTTTGATTTGGTGGTCATATCATCAACATAGACTTCTACTTATTTATGCATCATATCATGAAGTAGAGTTACCATTGCTATTTGGTACGTTGCCCCTAACATATTTCAACCTAAAGGGCATTACTTTGTAACAAAAAGTGCCACACAAGGTGATGAAGGTGGTTTTCTCTATATCCTTGGGATTTATTTTAACTTGATTATATCCATAAAAATAATCCATAAAGGAAAATATTGAATTCCCAATAGTATTATCAATAAAGACATCAATATATGGCAATAAAAAAATCATCCTTAGGGCTTGCTATATTCAAATCTTGATATTCCACACACATCCAAACTTTCCCATCTATATTATGTACCAAAACAATATTGGCAACCCATTCTAGATATTTAGTGATTCTAAGTAAAACAACATCAAATTGCTTTTTAACCTCTTCTCTTATCTTAGAGACGTTTTAGGTCTCATGCATCTTAACTTTTGCTTTATAGACTTACATTTTGGCCTTAATGATAACTTATGGACAACTATATTTGTGTTCAATCCTAGCATACCTTGGTATGACTAACCAAAATTATCCTATATTCATATAGAAGCTTAATCAAGCTTTCTCGTACATCTTTCCTCATTGAAGGAGCAATCTTGACTTCTTTTTTATCTTCCTCTATGCTTAGATTAATTATCTCAACTAATTTTTCATGAGGTTGGATCTCTTTGTCCTCTTCCTCAACATGCTTTAAGAGTTATGCACATGGGTTAATCTTTCCTTCTTATTCAATCTCATTGCAATCAATAGGATTAACAAAGTTACATGTAGGGGTCATGAACTATCATTCTCAAATAAATCACTTTGAAACTTTGAATGAAATTCTATAACAACAGAAAACTTGAAGATATCCCAATTATTGAGTGTGAAGTTTGGGGAGTAAGAGTACACTAAACCAACACTTTCAATGGTGGATAGTCCATCCTCATTTGCTAGAATTAAGTTAAGGAAGGTGATTCCTAAGCTCTAAAAGCTTTGTCTAATGTCATATATGTGAATCCCTTCATCTTTTAGCTCTTGATTTTCAAAATGTGCCATCCTCTTTTCCTTCTTTTCATTAGAAACCCTCATCTTATCTATTTTTGTGGGCTTCTATCCTAACCTAAACTCTTCAACATTTCTAGGAACTTTTAAAGGTTTATTTTCACCTTGTCTTTATTTCCCTAATCCATCCCCTGATTTAAACCCATCTTCCAACATGACATAGGCCATTATCACAAGTGCCATAGGCATATGTGACTTCAGGATTTGAGCTCTTTCTCGAATGTAGCAAGTATTATCAATCTTAAAAGTTTTGAATGCACTCTCAAGAGCTTCTTCTATAGCTTTGATATATAGAGTAAATGTTGGTTTCATGACAAGCAAATCTTCTTCTCATGATACAACTATCAATTTGTTTTTTATTATGAATTTCACTTTTTCATGTATGGTAGAGGGCACTGCCCCTGCTGAATGAATCCATGATTGCCCAAGCAGACAACTATAGGCTGGCATGATGTCTATCACTTGAAATAATATATTAAAGACATTTTGGTGGATTTGAATTAGGAGTTTGAAGTCACCAATAGCCTCTTTTCTTATACCGTCAAAGGCTCTTACTACCATAGTGTTAGGTTTCATGTAAGATCCATTGAATAGGAGTTTAGACAAAATTGATCATGGCATCACATTTAGTGAAAAGCCATTGTCTACAAGAACCTTTGCTATGATATGGTCTTTGCATTTGACAGAGATGTGAAGTGCCTTGTTGTGCCCCATTTTTTCAAATGGTATCTCATCAACTATGAATGCAAGGTAATTATCAACCATGGTGTTATTAATAATACCACCAAGCTTTTCATGGGAGATATCATGACAGATATGAGCTTGATTCAACATCTTTATTAACACTTGGCTATGTGGCTCAAAGTTCAAAAATAATGACAACAATGAAATTTAGGGAGGTGTACAATTCAACTGTTTAATCACTTTTTCAAGAATTCACAAGCTTCCTTTTCTGATATATTTTTCTTCTATATCTTGGGCTCCTTTTTACCTTCTTCCACAACAATTTTCTTTATTATCTCATTTTCTTTCCCTATTCTTTGTCTTTCTAGTTCTTCCATTCTTTATTTTTTCAACTCTTTAGGACTATAACAATGACCACTATAAGTAATGCTACTAGTACCAAATATATTGGTAATAGATGATACTAAGGCACAACTGGGTGTTATCAAAATAGAGGCATGGTTGCTTTTTGGAAGAACTTGACAAAAATAGTTTCATGGCTCTTCATTTGTCTTTTTATAAGGGAAAGACCTGGGTACTTGAATTTTGCTAGGTTCCAAAGTGTGGGAAATGGGTACTTGAGGAGGAGCCAAAGTTCTGTTTCGATTGTAGTGAATTACCACTATGCTAAGAGAATAGTGAGAGATTTAAATGTCACTAGCCAAATTACTTTCTTCAATCACATTTAATTGGTCTTCAACTTTAGAGCCTATTTGAACAAGCTGCTCATCCCTTAACTTTTGAAGTAACCTCTTAAACTACATGTATCCTTCAATGTTATGCCTTTTTTTGCCTCCATGGAACTCATATACCACTTCGTTACCATGATCCTGGCTTTGAATTATTGGATTTGCATGTCAAAGCCATAGAAATTTTATGTCAAGGAAGGCCTTAAAAATAAATTTTAGTGGCATCTTCTCTTAAGACACATTCCTTTTAATAATTTCTGTTAGCTCTCCTTCAATAGCATTCACTCTTGAATTGCCATGGTTAAGCAAAGGGTTATGATGCACATTAAGTGTTTCTATCATTCCCTCGAAGCTTAACCATTTGGCATCAAGTAGAGATTGCACTTTGGTCTTGAAGGCCAAATAATTCTTAATGGAGTGACCTATATCTCTAGCATAATAGTCATATCAAGAATTTGAATTGTACCACCTTGGGTAAGGAGGATCTATAAGCTTTGTTGGGATCAAAGAAACCTTTCCATTTTGAAAGGGTTTTAAGAAGAGCTCACTATAAGATATTAGGATAGGGTCATACTGGACAGGCTTTTTTTCTTAGTCATCACAACCTATTCTCGGCCTAGCATTCTAGTATAGGTTTTGGTCCATAGGTTGTGGTGCTAGTGGGGGAGCTTTGATAGTAACTGTTTAAGGGAATGAGGTGATGTAACATCAAGTTAGGCATATGGATATTGTGAGGTGGAAGCAATATATGAGTATTGCATAAATTACAATTGAAATGGTTGAATGGAAAGGGGTTGGTTGTGCTTTGCTTCTTATGGTTTTTTTCACTTTTCATAGCTAGTGGCATGCACCTCACCTTCTTTTTTCTTATTGACCATAGGCTTCTTTGTACCCATTGCATTAATGGAATTATAAAAAATTCTAACCACTTTGACCCCATGCTCAATCCTTTCTCCAATGATAATGATGTCAGAGAAGTTTGATAATGTATTACTAATCATCCAATCTATAAAGGTGGGTGAAAAGTGGCAATGAATATGGATAATATCTCTCTGTCAGAAAGAGGTGGATGTACTTGAGTAGATAAATCCCTTCATTGTTAAATGCATTCCTTAAATGTTTTAGTGGTCTTCTTCTCCATACTCTGGAGTTGTATTCTATCAAGAGCCATATCAATATTGTAATGACATTGGCTCAAGAAAACATTAGCAAGGTCTTTCCAATGTCAAACCTTATTATGGTCAAGCTTTGTGTACATCTAGAAGTAGCATCAATCAAACTATCTTGAAAGAAATAATTAAGAAGTTTGTCATCATTAGTGTAAAATGCCATTTTTTTGACAATATAAAGTTAGGTGATTTATTGGGCAAGTAGATCTATCAAACTTTTCAAACCTAGGTACTTTGGGCTTAGAAGGAATAACCACATCAGGTACTAGGCATAGCTTTGCTATATCCATGAGCCCATATCTATTAGTCCTTTCCACTGCTTATAGTCATTCTTCCAGAGTTTCTAACTTTCTTTGGTTCTTGAGACCATTATTTGAATCTTATGTAAATTTTAGATCATTAGAATCATGGTTTTTAGGTGAGCTAGGGGGTCACCCCATTGTTGTGAAGTAGAAGGGTGGATTGAGATATTGATATTGGAACCTTGGGGGTAGGTACAAAAATGTTTGAAGAGTAAAACTAAGAGAAATTTAGGTGGAGCAGATCCTGATCTTGATTTTGATTATCTAATAAAGATTCTTTATTGTCAGTAGCTTTCTCATTCAAAAAACCCCCACAATCCTTGCAAGTTGTTTCTTTAGTTTATTAATGTCTTTTCTCATTTCCTATTGAAACTTCTCTAGTTCATCCATGACCCTTGCTTAAGAATGGGTCTTGTATGAGTGTCGTGATAGTAGAGTTCATTTTTTAAGGAGAGCTATGACATAGTACCTTTTATTAAACATGAGTTCAACTTAAATGGGTGCAAAAAAAAGGTCATAGAAAGAAAAAAAATGAGAATAGAAGAAATGCATGGATGTTATGATGTGAATCAATCTTTCAATGATAATGCTTAAGGGACATTCATTCCATACTAGTTCTTAAAAGAAACATGGATAGTCCATTCATTGCAAAAGCATATTGCTATTACAAATAGAGACAACCTTCAAACTTTTAGTAGAATATACTTAAGTAGTTGGAAACATTAGTTAGGAATTTTTGTGCTTCACTTGGTGGAAAGCTTGCTTCAACCTTACTTTCCTTTCTTACTCTTTTTTGAGCCTTTTCAATGATCATTGGAGCATTTTCAATTAGCTAATTCAATTATTATTGAAGATCATTGGATTTTTCTTTGAATTGCATGCTTCTTTAATACCAATAGTTATTATCTTGTAACAAAGTGTTTTGCTGAATTGATCGTTGAATTTTATCCTTATAAACAACTAATTGTTAGTTTAGGCATTGTAGGCATGATCAAAGTAATAAATTCTCATCGTCCTTTTTGGCAATAACCTCTTTGAGATTGATAGTTTTCCTTGAACCTTTTGGTTTCATAATATGCCTTTTAAAGTTCTTCATGACATTTGAAAGCTTCTTCCTTTTGTGTTCTTGCAATTCTTGTACCATTTTCTCATCTTGAGTAGCTTTAGCAAGCCACACATCCTTTGCAGATGACAACTTATTGTTCTTAGTGATCAGCATAGTTTGGTTCTTGCATAACTGACGATACATCACCTCATATCTTGCCTTCACTTTGGCTTGATAATCAATTAATTTCAAACACGTGCATTGGTAGTTTAGGATCATATACTTTAGGAGCAATAAAGCCTTTTCCTATACTAGATAGCCAAAACATGTAGCCAAGGGTGGCTGTGTTATTGCATAAGGTAGCTTCTACATGTTGCACAGACTTCCGTGCCTCAATTACCTTTTTGACTTTTTAGGTTGCATCTTTATCTTCATGGGAAAACTCTATGTCTAATAATCCATAGGTTATCGAAATGAACTACTTAGACCCTAATTATAGGCCAATAAGTGGGACTCATGGTTTCTCCCCACATCTATAGAAGATTAGAACATGATGCATCCATGGAGCTCTCCATAAGACTTTTCCCATCTCTTTAAAGTAACTGATCCATTGACTTCTCGTAGGTGTCTTAGATAGCCATTTTGCAATAGTGAATTCTTGTAAAGGATTCTCATTTGAATAAATGTGTGACTTGAATTCAATCTTAGGATACTAAAAAAAACTCAAGTCAGGGAAGTGGCTAATCATTCATATTGCTAACAATTGTGCACATCGATAAAACCTACCTTTTCCTTCCATCCTACAATGGTTGAAGGACCTAATTGTTTATGCTAAGATTGTTGGGATAGGATTGACATTGTGCTGGATTTTCTTAAATAGTTTTATTATATAGCCATCGATGTACCCTTTTACTTTGGGAAACAAAAATAGCCTACAAATCACTAAAACTAGTATGGCCTGGCCTTGTTCATTATCAATATACTCTTGGATGAATTTATCAAGTATCAGATGGTAAGGAATTGTTTTCACCTTTCTTTCATGTGTTTTTCCAATTCACACACTTTGACATCCATTAACTTTGACAATTGTCTCTTAGCTTCTTTTCTGTCTTGAAAATACACTTTATCTTTCACTACATTTCTTATGTTAAGCAACTTATTATACTCTTCAATGGTTGGGGTCATGTAACAAAAATTAAGATCTTCCCTTATTCTGTTTGAAGAATTTTATACTCTTTATTTATCTAAATGAATTTAACAACTAAGTCAATTGCAATATGATTATTAATTTAATTGTCAAGTAAATGCATAATAGAAGACTTTTCAATTGACAAGAATTGCATCAAATTGTATAGTTAACAATTATATTGTCTATTAACTGAAATAGAAAAAAAAAATCAGATTGTAGATTCAATACAGAAATAGAAAATATGCAGGAGTATAAAGACAATAATAAAAAGATTAAGACATAGAATTTTTAAAGTGGTTTAACTTGAATTGAAATCGAAATTTAAGTCTACTCCACTGCATCAATCCTCAACTGAATGATCTATTCTATTATAAAACACAAGAATTGAACCAGGCTCCTACAAACCAGTTTTACAACAAGAATTTTCACAGGACTCTTGTAGACCTATGATACAAAAATTCTATATCTTCACCTAACTATGATCAACCTCACAGCTAAGAAGATTTATAAGAATTCAATGCACCTTATACCAATTGTAATCAACCTCACAATTCTAGAAGGATGCAAAGGGAAGATCAACTTCTTCCTTTGTATCCAAATACCTAAAACCTAGAAATCTAAAAAGAAAGCCAAAACTAGGGGTAAGAAATAAAATACCAGGTTTAAGATGAAAATCTCAGACATCTAATGTGAATTCTTACTGTATTAGCTCAAAGATTGATTGAATCAATGAAATCTAGTAAGGTAGAGATAAAGCAATTTGAAGCACTTAGAACTTTCTCTGTTTCATTCAAAATAATATGAACACTATTATGAAACTAATGAGGTTTAGGGTATCTATATATGTGATAATTGACATTTAAAAATAACTGATTTTTAGTCTTTGAATCAATTCATAGCAGTTATAATAAACTTATAACTAACTAATTGATTTATGAATCGATTTAGCATATGAAGAAATTCATGACCAAATCCATTAATGAATCGAATCATAATGTAAATGTAAAGAGTATTGAATCGATTAGGTAATTGATTTAGAAGATTTCTAAACCTTTGGTAAAACAAATTTTCAAAACATTCTTACATGAATCAATGCGTGAATTGATTCAAGTTTTTTTTTTTCACAAGATTTCTTCAAGGAATCGATTCATGAATCAATTTAAGTAGTTGAAAAATAGTTTTTATAAAAGTTTCACTTGTGAAAGAATATATAAAAAGTTTGTTTGAAAACTTTTGATCAAAAACATATTTTAACAGCTCAATTTAAATTGATTTAGAAAATATGATTGAGCTAATTCAATAAGAATTTAGTTATAAAAGATCTTAAAAAAATCAAATAAAATACTCATAATTAATGTAGATCTTTTGATCAAACTTGAGTAACTTTGAATCCTGCAAAACAAATAAACACTTAAACACATAGTTAAATTATGATATAAACTAATATTGTTTTTTAGCATCAAAACCAAAGAAAATGTGTAGCTAGGGTAACCTAGGCTAACAATGTCATGCTGAATAAATGTGAAGCAATGATATGATGGATCCCAAAAATTCAACATGGCCTTCATCATAGGTTTATCAACTGGAAAAAATAAGAGATATGCTAGATTTCCATACTTAACTTGGAATTCATCTTTCTTTTCCATATGGAGCCAAATTTATGTCAATGCTTTCAAGTCATTCTATTCAAAGTCAACCTTCGCGATTTCAAACAATAGGATAATTTTCCCTCAATTAATGCAATCTCCCTTCTCTTGCTAGGTAGTCTTTGGATCTTGCATTACATTTGAATGATTATCAAGCCCTGCCATATATCCAACTGAAGTCTCACCCTTTTTTATGTTACTAATGTGAAGTAGCAAGTATAATGACCTTTGAGTGATATTTGTGCATGGTTGGATCATGAATGCAAGATGCATAAAGAACACAACAAAAAAAAGTTAATAAATTGCTATGAATATAGGAAAATGAGCAAAAATTCAAACATAATAGGCTATGGAATTTTGTTTCTAGAAAAACAGAAAAGGCCATTTACAAATTCTAGACATAATTGTATTCCTGATCCTTCTTTAGTTGTACTTCATTTACATTTATGACTTTATATTTGAGAATTCAAATAAAGGAAAATTACATTAATCCTATAAAGCCATTATATTGTTTTTAGAAATAAACTTCCATATCCTTTGTATATTAAAAATAAAAAGATCAGGGATAAAGTGTTTTTTAATGTGTCCAAGAAGGTAACAAGGTGCCTCAATTAGTGTTGATTTTGACCTATAGTACCTAATGGTTGAAGGTTTTCAAATTATTCTTACTCTCACCATTGTAAGGCCAGTAAGAACCTTCATCCTCATCCATGACAAGTTTCTAATAGAAAGGGTTTAATTTGAGTGGGGATGTTTCATTAGCCTACACAGGGACTGACGGTCTCATGAATGCATGATTACTTTACTCCCTAACTAATCGTATAAAGTTTCTAAGATCCTGGGTCTGTAGCTTATGTGTGTGAGTGATCGTGCACAACGTGTGAGAGAGAACTTTTACACCAAACCATGCTCATGACAAATCACACCAAATAAGTAAACTCTTAAAAAATGGAAAAAATATAAACAAAAAAATAAAAAAGAATAAAAAAGGTACTAACAAGTAAATGGACAATAATGAGCTCAAAGAAAACTCTAAAAGATAGCAAATAAAATATAATCGCTAAACCTTGATTAGTCCCCAGTGCAGTCGCCAAGCTATTGCAACATCCTTGATGGTGTCGATGATGCAGATGAGTGGACCCCAAGCATAAATATTGAGATTATATTGTCAGATTAAAGGTGTGAGATGCAAATTTAAAATGTGCGTAAATTTGAACAAGCAAAAGCCATCAATCATTTTTAGCAGTGTGACAAGAACACCAAAATAAGGGCTATGTAATTTAAAGTTTGGGTTTCAGAGTTAATTAAGTGTAGGGAAGGTATTAGCACCCTATGACATCTATTCATAAAATGGTTGCCTGTTTTTCCTAATGCTATCTTTCGTTGAAAATTTATTGGTTCATTAAAAAATATACATATATGTTTATTTTTTTTATATCTCATCTTGTTTTACATAATATCACAAGTGATATATGGTTTAAACAAGTATGAATGACTGAAGGAGTCATTAATTCTTAGGGCATGCTAATATGTTTACAACAATGACAATTAAACAATAACAAATAAAAGAACTTATTTTCATAAAAAAAAATTTAATTTTGAAATCTAGAAAAATTGTAATCCAAGAAAAATTTATTTTTCCTTTGAAGAGGGTACCACTTAATTAATGTTGAAATAATTCTAACATTTTTCAAATTTCATTTAGCTTTAAAAATTTTAATGATTGAAATGAATTATAAGGCTTAATATATAGGGTTAAATTCTTCCAACTTCATGGTTAAATTTTAATAAAATAAATGCCTTGAGAATGTTAAGAGTCATCATTATTGTACTCACAATTAGATCCCTTAATTTCAATCCGTCATAAATGTGACTTAAATTTTATTTGTATGTGATATAAACTTAAAATAATACATATAATGAAGTTCAACTGTAATATGTTACAAAGATTATAAGTGGTGTTTAATTTAATAATAATATGAAAGTTAAGTTAAAAAAAAATAATTTCCCAATATATTGCATAAATTTTATTAATTTGACAAATTATATTAATTTAATTAAAATGCCAAATTTGTTCAACTTCATGGCCAAAATTGTACGAAGGAAAGTGCCTCAAGAATATTGGGAGTTGTTGACAGTAAAATTCAATCAACCCAAGTTCTGAACCCTAAGCTGTAGAATGAATGTAAAAAGGGAGAAAAGAGAGAGAGAGAGAGGAAGAATAGAGAGACACCAGAAGTTTTTAATGTGGTTTGGCTAAAGTCAATTTAACCCCTATGTCCATGGCTTTTATTACTCTTTGTTGAGTGTTTTGTATCTGATGATTGTATATGTCATGTACAATGATTTCATCTGCTTTTATAATGGTTAGGTGGTTACAGTTTGAATGTAAATCTATAATAGATAAGTATTATGACTTAATTAGGATTACTTAGTAGATCAAGATAGGTAGTTATAACAGACTCCTACTAGAATAGGAGACTGGACAGACTTTCCCGATGGTTAAGGATGCTTTACATAAGCTGCGAGCTAGACCTTGCTTTCACAGCCTGAGGTTGCTGCTTTGACCCATGTTGACCAGTGACCTTGGCTCATATTTAGCAACCTCATGTCTTAGTTCGGTGGCCTTAATCCAAATGAGCTAGGCCTTTGTTAGCTAAGTCTGTCCATTAGGATTTTACTAGCCCATTTATGCGGTTATAAATAATACCCACAATATTAGCCTCCCAGCTTTCAGTGTGGTCTACAAACTTGGAGTTTTAGTTTGTTGGTAAAAGTTATAGCTCATGATTAGTCATGTTGTTGTTCCTTATTTCATCATTTTGTCTGCTCGTGTCATTATTACTACATTGAATGTACATGCTTTTTCGTAGTCATCAGTGTAGTAACATCAGAGCCTTATTTTTCATTGGACCATTGGATCGAGGGTAATTGATCAATCCTTTGAGTTATTCCAGTAATATAGGGTGAAGAAAACCCTTTCTTTCTTTTCAGAAATCTAGTGCTTTGTTTCCTGCTTCCCAGGGTTTAGTGACCTCGATGGGCTTATTGGCTGAGTTCCCTATATTTTTGATAATCTGGGTCTTAGGTGTGGTGGTCGCCTGCCTCATAGGAATTTACCATGGATAATTCCTCTTTGAGGATTTTAAGAAGTTTTGTATAGATCTTGGATTATTTTCTCATGGTGATGCTGATGAATTTAGTTTCTCCGTCTTTGTTCTTTTGCCTCCTTGGGAGGAGAAGAATGAGGAGTTTGAGTAATCTTGGCTGATGACTAAATGATGGATGGCTTACTCATTAGCTATGTCAATTCTTTAGCCCATTAGGGATTCAGTTGCCAAGAATTAGCCTTATAGAAACATGATAGCTATAGGCTTATTTTGATATGTATTTTTGAACATATGTACATTCACCTCGTTGAATGAGGTTTTAATGAATTTTATGTAATATTTTCACTTTTCCAAGCTTGCGCCAAGTTGGATGAATAGATTCCTACAAATCACAACTTAATAAATATGAATCAAGTTGAATGACCAATTGGTCACATTAATGCTTCTCTGCTTGCAAACCATGACAATGTATATTTGTCAAGTCGAAGTTTGTTGCACAAGTTGAGTGCCTAGGTAGGTTATGCCATAACAATCATATTGCTTAGTAAGTCACATGAATGCGATGCCGAGTAGTAGATCACATGTATGTGGTGCCAAATAATAGGTTACATGCAGTGCCAAGTAGTAAATTGAGCACCTAAGCGCCTCAGCTAGCAATAAGCCATCAGTTGGAAAACAAATTTGAGCACCTTCACACCTTAGCTAGAAAAGGATTTGAGCACCTTCACGCCTTAGCTGGCAATGAGCCATCAACTAGAAAAGGATTTGAGCATCTTCACAACTTAGTTAGTTATGAGCCATTGATAAGTGAAAAATGTACCAATAAAAATGATGAACATCACCTCTTAATTGGTTATTAGTCTGTGGTTTTTATCTAATTTTTACCATAGTTTTGTTAGTTCTGCTC